>OFHS01002594.1:2449-20293 GCA_900245855.1 Calvadosia cruxmelitensis | reverse complement strand
GTGGTGCAAGTAGGGATCGACCGGACCACAGTTTTGGTGCCGGACCGGACCAGACCGGATTACAAATGCGTCCGGCCGGACCCGGACCGGACCGGACCAAGTGTTTCAACAGTAAATAAAATTTACAAAGGTTGAAACTGTTCCACTATTATTATAACTGTTTGCAGTATGGATGCTGCAATTTAATTTGATTTCCTAAACCAATTACACATGGAATTCCTTCTGTCTAGACAGTGATGAATAATGCGTGAAGATTTACGACGAAAAACCAGTGCATTGTACTTATCTTTCAAGTGCCATTTCATGCTGAGCACTTTTGAATCACACCTCAACCACTTGCGACCGAAGCGAGAGAAGGTCGTGCAGAACAACAACAAACCACACACGCTGCAAATGATATTTCAGCATCGTAGCTTGAGCCTAATGACTTTACAAGTGACAGCTCATCGTTTGTTTACATTGCAATGTGATTCATGTACAAGAATGAGGAAGCTTTTAGCGACATGAGCAAGATCAATTATAAATGCGTATTTGTATAGACACTCACTTTGTATGCGCCTGAATTGTTTAATTTGTTTCCTGTTTGCCGAGAGCAGTTGCAAATACAAGGGGCTCGTAACGTCTTTTTAAAGGAGCTCACTCCGTTGCCTGGAGAGGCAACTGCCCTCTCACGTTCACACTTAGCAAGTGGTGTCGATAGCAACTGGAAACATTTTGTGATTAATGCATTTTGCCACGAAATTCTTAAAAATTCTGCTTGGTCCGGTCCGGCACATTTCAAGAGCACTTGGTCCGGTTACCGGACCAGCAAAAATCCGGCCGGATCCTGACCGGACCGGACAGTCCGGTCGATCCCTAGGTGCAAGGCCTAGCGTTGCTTGCGATTTGCAGCCAATGCACAGATTGCAGTAAAGCAAATGTTCCAGGATCTCACAGGCAGCAGCAAAGGCGAGGTGCTGCTGCTCACATCCCACCATCAAGGCCATGTGCATGGCAATGAGATTGATAGCAAGAATGCACTGCCTGATGACACACCACACCAATTGTGCCAGAAAGAGACTAGCCTCCATTACGACCCTATCGTAGTTGGCACTATGGTTTGAATCTAACCTCACCTAAATTACATTTAGCTACATTAAATCTTGCACAAGTTAAAAAGTTCTTTTTTTAGAAGGTGTTTTCTTGATCATATCTATCTAAATATGATACAATATGAAAATAGAAAATCTGTCATAAGTGCTTTAAGGGTTTCATGCACTTTCCAGAATTCTGAAGGACATTACCCCAAAACACTGAAAGCTGAGATGGTATAATATTCAAAGTCAAAAAAATAGCATGGTCTTCCATGTATATCGCAACGTGAACTATCGTTATGATAATGTTGGGAATACAATGTTCTTGGATGAATTATTGTGAGTGATTGCATTCACGTCTGTTAGCATCAGATTGATCATGAAGAAATGGATTTACTCGTCGTATCCTGTTCTTCGTCCGCTGTTCGTCGTGATTGGTCTCTGTTGCATCGTTTCCACGTGGTCTATTGTTCGTGTCGCATCGTCACAACATCATCAAGTATAAAGTCACCGTGTGCAAGTCCTTGGTCTTCATTCATCGCTGTGTTGTCCACTCGTCGTATTCTGTTCTTCGTCAGCTGTTCGTCGTGATTGGTCTCTGTTGCATCGTTTACACGTTGTCTATTGTTCGTGTCGCATCGTCAAAGCATCATCAAGTATAACGTCACTGTGTGCAAGTCTGTGGTCTTCATTCGTCGACGTGTTGTCCACTCGTCGTATCCTGTTCTTCTTCGCTGTTCGTCGTGATTGGTCTATGTTTCATCGTTAACAGGTCTTCTTTTGTTCCTGTCTCATCGTATAATTTCCAATGGACTATTTTTTTACTGTTTAAAACCCGATGTGCCCGATGAAAAAAGCCAATGGCTCACTTTGTTCACAATAAATGACGATGATGATGATAATTTCGTCACCTTGATTTGTGTCTTTGAATCTTTTCTAATATTTTATTTTGCATAGTTTGTTTAATTCATAGCCATGACCCATCCCTTGCGAATGTCCATGGGCCTAACAACATCAGTTAGTCTGCTTCATCTGCGTCTTGTTGGACCATTTCTCGAACTCAATTTACGGTATTGGTCTCCACAAAAAATTCACTGCAGCTCATTTTTGGCATCTATGGCAGTTGTTTAATTCGCAATAAACAAGATTAAGAAAGTCTTTAGGTGCATCATTACAGGATTCATATCTGCATTTTAACCATAGTTGATGGCGCAGAATTCCAGTGCATCTTCTGTTTTTGTTTTTTCAACTTTCTTGTTTACTTGTTGTACCGTAACCGTGTTATGCAATACTTGTTGTTATGTTTGTGGCTTTGTTAAAATGTTACTGTCTGGTTGTGTTCCTGTTTGATTAATTGTTTCTGTTTATTGTTTAAGATGTATACATATTGTGATTCTATGTGATGTAATTAGTTCTCATGTTAGCAGCATTGCTGAAAGATCCATTTATCTACATCACTAAATGCTGTCACTGCATTCAACAGTCCAAGATTGAAGGTAATGTACTACACCTCTTCGTATATCGAATAACATGTTCACAAGACTGCCTTTTTCATGTGTGAAGCGCTTAGTCATTGCGTCTGACTTGAGGTAGCGTTGAAAGATAGGCATATTGAAATTCTTGTGGCTTAATTGTAGGTTTTCTGGATCTAAGAAACAAAGTTGAGAAATACTTGATTGACTTGGAAAAAGGTAGCATCCAATCGAATGGGCAATGGGATCATCACAGTATTTCATTACACAATTGGGTAAGTTTCTGCTATTATTATTCATTTATTCACAGCATTAGTTTTAATTATCATGTATTGTCACATTTACTATTTTTAAACATTACGTAAGTTATTTATGCCTTTGGCAACGGAAAACCCATAATTATATGGGTTCGCTCCATTTTTCTCTCCCTGCGGGAAACCCACATATGGGTTCTCGAGCACTTTTGTTGATTTCTGGAAAGGACTGCAAATGTATTCGCACGGCGGCAAATATTACACCAATTGGTAGCCAGAATTTTATCGATTCACACCGGATGTTCTATTTGAAATTGTTGATAAATCATTGAATAGATTTTACCCTCAAAGTTTGGCTTGCGACCTTTGAATTTCATGAACCCATGATTAGTCACGCAGTGCAGATTCTATTGTTTCAAAGGCCACCACATGACTTTGTGGTGTCCAACACAAAGACATAAAGCTTTCGATGCACAAGTGCACAGGGTGTGCAGTAACATGAAATGTCATTGCATAGACTATGAAAATTTCCCTCACTTTGCGATGTGTTTGTTCTGATAGCCGTGTTTTGAAAGCACATGAGATGAAAATGAAATCTTCCTTCAGTAATTATTCCAAGGTAGCTATTTTACTATATCAATTTCCAAGATGCAGATCACTTCTAGCTTCTGAGCAAGTCAATTTGTCTGTGTTTTGTTTTCTTACTTCAGACCTTGACGTAATTGTGTAAATTTCAGTATTGATACCAGCAGCAGTCAAACCAATTTTCAATCGAGCGACCATATAATCTTTCGCTGCTTGTGTTGGGAAACCCTATTCCGTACAAGCAGCAACAGCTTGCTCCTTTAGCATGGACACAATTAAAAGAATATAGCACATCCTCGTTGCCAGATTTTATATCATTCTCCAAAATACGGTTACGTCAACAGCAGAGACAACCTAAAACGAATAGACATATTGTTCTTATCCAACGTTTCTTTTCTTTCTGGATTCCAATTTCTGGCCAGCAGATTGCACAGAAACAATCTCCATACAGTTGGCATAAATTACGCATAATTACAGATATAGAATGAAGATACAACAGTAAACCTTGTACCCAGCTCTCCTTCAGATGAAGCAAGTAACCGTACCTGTGCTTGTATTCAATCTAATCCTCCCTATTTCGTGTGCTGCTGCAAGTATTTTTGGTAGTTAAATCTCTTCATAAAGCAAAAGAACACATCTTGATTTGGTGGCAGTAGTTTTTCACCCAATGTTTCACAGCTCGTTCTGTGAAGGGCAAGGTAAAGCCTTCGTAACTGCCGCACAGCACCCATCACACAGTTTTTTGATCTACTTTTTTGCTAAAATTATCTTTCCACAAATTTTACAGAGAGGCATCGGAACAAAGCAAAGAAAGCCTTCAAACACCTTTCCAAATTCTGTCGTTTGAAAAAGGGGGAATGATGAGCAAGGCGTTTTGGGCTTTGAGCGTGTTTGTAGTCCATGAATCGATAGTTTTTGGAAACAAGATTTACATCAGTGGTTGTAGCTTCACAATGCAGTAGGAGCAAACCAGCAGCCTTGATTCTTTTCAGGAAGAGCAGATAGTGACTCTGCCTGGTGTTCCATGTGCTTCAGAGCTAGGTTTTGCTGTTTGCGAACAACTGTCACCGTGTGATTGAGCCCGCCATATGGAAGCTATAAAACAGATTGTCAAGCGCCAGCCAGTTGGTCGGGTGAGTGGCAGCGGGCTGCTTTCAGAAGGCTTGATTGTATGCCAACCAGGCACAGCCAGCAAACAGGTGGTATATTTGCACAAATAACAATTTGTACAAGGATAAGTCACGCCGGCAATGCAAACAATGGTGTGTGAGGAAAAAGATATAAATGTTGAACACCTCCAGCCAAGAGAGAATTTCCTCCCTCTATTTTATGGCTTGTAGACCTTGCCATAGGGGTAAGGACAAGCCGGCTGTCGAGAAACAATTGCAATGAATCTTTCTCTTTCGTTGACTTGCTAGTAATTGTATCACTGATGTTGTATTACAAGACCCTGTAGCACACAAGCATAGGTAAGGACGAATGGGAGACTGATCTATCACAATGCTTACAATCAAGTTCATCTAATCAGGCACGTAGCCAGTCTGAATCATACAATTGGAATCAAAGAGTTATATATAACATCATAATGAGGCTCGGTAAAAGTGAGGCTAATCTATATTACTTCATATGCCTCTTTTTCAAAATGTAAATATCTTCAATCTTTAAACATCATCATGTGGTAACTAAACTTACATTTTCATCTGTAAAGAAAACATAACCTCATTAATTACTTAATGTTAATGTTCACTTTGGATATAATATTCTAATCACCAGTCCATATAATCATTTCAAATATTCAATGTGTCGTTGAATTTGAAGAATCAAATCCCATTGGCACTTTTATAACTCTTCCAGAATGGGTCGTGTTCAGCTCTGAACGGTTCGATGTCACGACATTTGATCTGGCACAAACACATTCTTTATCAGTAGTTGTTGTCTTGCATATGGTCATCTCGATTAACATGCATGATCACACGTTCTCTGATGTTTGGTTGCAAGAGAGTCTTGAAATGTGTTGATTGATTGTGAGTCAACTTCATTGCAGGCTTTGATGCAATTTGATGAGTTGGGTTCACTGGTTGTAAATCTCGCAATGCTGGAATCGGTGTGATAGTACACCGTCCTGTCAATGAATGTAGAGGTGACGTGCCGATTTGTCCAATGGTACGTGGTGCGTAGCAGGTACAGCACATGACGTAAATGGCAAAGGGTTGGTAGATTGTCACATCTGTGCCATCAACGCTTGAAAGTATGATGAAAACATTCCACCATACCGTTGGAGTGGGCATGGCATGGTGGTGAATGCCGTAAACGAATACCTCAGGACGTGCAGAACTTTTTGGATTCTTCTGAATTGAACTGTGGTCTGACGAAGGCCATAATTTTGTAAGGCAGCAAGCACTTTCTCGAGATTGGAAAGGTGGTCTGCGTGACTGGTGCCTGTCACGATAATATCATCAAGGTACGCAACAGTGTATGGAATGCCAGTGACAAGGGTATCAATCAGCTTTTGGAATATGGCTGGGGCTGGAGCTGGCCCGAAACTGAGACGATTGTACCGGTAAAGTCCGCGGTGTGTATTGATTACAAGTTATTTCTTTGTTTCCTCATCAAGTTCAATTTGCAAGTAAGCATCAGAAAGATCTAGCTTTGTGCAAGTAAGACCACCTTGGAGCTTAGCAAAGATCTTGTCCAGACGCGGAATAGGATGTCGATCCACCAGTCGCAGAGACGCACTTTACCGTTTGGCTTTGCAACAACGACCAACGGGGTAGCCCATTCAGAAATATCCACCTTTTCAATTATGTTGTCAACCTCAAGGTGTGACAGTTCTAGGTTAACAGCATCCATTTTGCTGAATGCATCCTTGCAACGTATCAACAAACATTGAATGTAATGATGTGTTCATTTTGTGCGACCAGCATGAACTCCATAAACAACGCACTCTGAATAACATTTAGCATCCTTGCAACGTATCAACAAACAAAATGTGTTTATAAATCACAACCTGCAGCAGGGCATCGTATTTGCAGGAAATTGACGTCCCGATTTCCCGAACCGAGAACCTTGACTCAAACGGGTCCCGGCTTCTGTTTCAGTGTTTTAAACTCCGATTAAAGCGCTAATTTACGCATGAAATTGCCACTAAGCCCATCTTATCTTCGCAATCTAAAGTAGGCAGACAACAAACAGAAATAACTGAGCTTTAGTTTTTTCAAATCAGGGCAAGCAACTTTGCCATTGGTAACATTCGATCGACCGTGAGAATTGCAATTCGCAAATGATAAAACAACAGAGCCAGACTCTGACAAAGTAGCCAGAAGCAGTAGTAAATTAAAAGAGTGGCTACATTTTCGGCTTTCATTTCAGAACCTCCAAAAGCAGATGAGTTATTTGCAGCCATTCCCTCCTTGCTTTCTCTCTACGGAGTGCCGAAAAGCACGTGTTTGACCGTTTCATGCACAGCCGCTCACATGAATTTCCAATCAAAAGATAATGGGTGTGACCTTTACACCTAGAACAATAGCTGGCTCAAATGACGAATAGGTGTTGAATTTCAAAAGCCGTAAAAGTGATGTAAACAAACAGTCGCGCGACGGAGATGCTGCCGCTTTTTCAATATTTTCAACTTGCAACCAAGACCTGTTGGAAAGGCAAAATCAGAAACTATTTATCGGAAGATTTTTCATATTTTCCGAGAAGTCAATCTTGAAAATTTCGAAAGAGCAAACAGGAAAAGGAAAGCGGGAACATTTCCCGAAATGTTTGACCCAGGAGTTCCGTTGCAATGCCCTACTTTGATTTGCCAAAAATGGCCCCTGCCGACAAAAGCCACTAGTCAAATAGTATGTGCTTCTGTTTGCAGATAATTGACTTGTCTTTCGACTAAATCCATTAATAGGCCCATGCCATGTGCTACTCAAGAAAGAATTGTACTGCCCGCTTTTTGTAATTCTCCAAACAAGAGAAAGAAAATTNGAGGGCCGTAGGCACGTGCTTACTGTGCCTAGTGGATAAAACGGCCCTGTCCGTGGGTGTACAAGGAGACGAGAGGCAACGAACAGACAGCGTGTGCGAACTCGACAATTCTACTCAGGAATGACTAACACGGGAACAAGACTCATACAGTATACACAGTACTTACTACGATAACACTACAATGGGATTATATGCTTTGAAACTAGCACGGCCAAAATATCTCGTCAGGGCTTCATCAATTGCAATTTCTGTTGTGGATGTGTAAGCAGACTTGAATATTGATGTCAAATATTCTAATGTAATAGTTAGTTCTGCTAGTCATAATTTCTCATCAAGCGCTATCCACCTCTAAAATATCGATTTTGGTGAGAGGGACACTTTGAGAAAATCAAGACAGTGTTTACCAATGTGGACTTGACTTGATGAGTATCTCTGTGAGAGTTATTGTTTATAAATGCTTTCCTTGTGATGTGAAAGCTACTTACGCTGTGAGCATCTATAGCCAAATGAATGGTATAGAGCTGGTAAAAAGGCAATGGCACACACACAAATGTCCCGTCAGAATTGAGCTCAGAGTTGCCCAAATCAAATGATGTCATTTAAGCCACACTGCGAGGAATCATAATGATGCCCTCGTCCTCCTGTGTATAAATGGAACATTGGACATTGCAAAGCATGTTGTTAGCCGTCTGGTTTAACACATTCATAATCTACAGTAGAGAATAAAAGCTTGTAGAGAAGCCAAGTGCACTGGGAAATCACTGGATATTTAGTTGTGGCGTAACTTGATATCAAATGTTTGTCAGCATTTGCACAGCAAGCAAGAAAACATATCATAGCAATTTTTCCTTAGAACAGAGCTGCAAAGATTGAACAGTAGCATTTTAGACATGTAGTTACTTACCACTGTCAAAATATGCTCGATGATTTAAACAATCTCTAGAAAAAGCAGTCTTGCTTGCATGTAGGCTACCACAGCTGCAACTGTGTGTGGTTTCCTTGGCCTTATGTTTTTTCGTGCTCTCTTTACCAAGCTTCCAACTTGGTCCACAGCGAAGGGGTGAGTGTTGTCTGCTCCAAGCCTGAGGTAATATCATAGCACAAAGATAAGTCCTGAACAATGGTGTCGGTAGTGTTCTTGCAGGTGCTGCTTCTGAGCAGGACCAAATGAGTCAAAAATGGTCTTTCATTAATTGGGATAATTCAAATAGCCTATGATTTCTCAAGAGCAGCACGCACTTTAACTTCAGACCACAGAGAAACCTAGTTCAATATATTACAGAATAAGATTTAGCAACGGAATAAGCCATGATGTATTGCATTTGCTGATGGAGAACAGATATACTAAGGATATGATTAATTCAGTTAGTTGCCAGAGAATAATTATAGCAAGCCTCTATTTAGATGCTTAAATAGGACATAATACTGTAACAGCACCTCGATTGCCAATTGGCAGACTGTGTCACTTATCCAGTATTGGCTGAAAGAAAATGCATGTGTTGTTATTGACAGTCCAATAAGTTTACCTTCCTAAGTTGCTAACAAAACGAACTACTCAGTACTTACTTTCTGCCATGTTCTGCACTTTTCCGATGATCGCCGGACTTTTATATAGAGCGGATCAAAGAAATCTACTCTTGTTTTTTTTTCAAACGGGAACAAGGTTGTGGCTCTTGTTGCTGTTAGATTAGCCATGAGTTGATGTGACCTTTTGACTGCGAGCCATTTATGTAGGACACATTTGCCAGTGATTTGCTTCCCTAGTGGACGAAGTTTGAAGAAGCGGGCAGGCCAATGTTTCGATGAATTGACAGACTTCAGAGGTGGTGTGTGGTGCCCCAGCTACCAAGATCACCGGAGATGCAACCAACCGACGACCCATCCCAGAACAACAACACAACCATCCAATGAGTTTGAGGAGTCAGAATGATGGCCGCCAATGCGCCTCTGGCGTAAGGCGAAATTGATCATGAACGATGTTGTGGGATCCAATATTGCTGACTGATTTCAGGGACCACAGCGTTGATTCCTGAGTGTGCTATTGAGGTGTGTGTGAGTCGATGATGATGGCTGTGGCGATTTGATGTGTCCTTGAGATTGTTGTTGGGAACTTGGCTGAATTTGACATTTCCGAATTCTTTAGCCTTCCTCCAGCACAAAGAATTCCCTCTCGTCCAGGATTGGGCTCAATCAGAGAATATGGCTTCGTTTGGACACTTCTTTCCTTTCCTTCAGATCTTTGAGCTCTTGTCCATATGTCTTGCCTTGCGCATGCTTGATGATGCTATTTTCTGCTCTTGTCTGCAAATGTCTGGCATGTGGCAATGACTCCCTTCAGTTTGTTAGAGCTGGCTGTCTTTGATAGATAGGTTTTCAGGTGATCACTGTCGACAGTGGTTGCCATGGCAGCATGTTGCTCAGGTTTACATTCCAGAAGCTGAAGTTCATCCAGCTCGATCAGTTGCTTCTTGTTGTGGTCATTCTGACTTGTCTGGCCATAAGAATGACGCTCCTCGTAGCCATCGACACACCGCAGTGAGTTCTCGAGGCGGCAATCCTCTCGACACGACATCTGCAGGATTCAAAATCCCGGGACAGTGTCACCACTGGTCCGCTGTAGTGAGGTCATGGATCTCTGCCACGCTGTTGGCCACAAAGTTTTTGAGCCTACGTTCTTCGTCTTTGACATATGCCACTGTCATTTTTTAATCTGACCAGAACACGATGTCCGCGATCTTGATGTCTAGCTCCTATCTGATCATGGTCCACAGTCTTGCACCCATTACTGCGACCTGCAGTTCAAGGCATGGTATCGCCAGCGGTTTCAATGATTTGTACCTTGCCTACAACAAACGAACAGTGAATGCCAGTCGTGGTGTGGTAGTGCAGGTATGCCACAGCTCCACTGCCTTTTTCTGATACGTCACAGAACACATGGCAAGCCGGTTCCTTTGTGGCAGTTCTCTTGTCTGTGTAATGGCGGGAATTTTCAACTTTTCAGCGGAGTACAGTGCATCTTTCGAAGTCATCCACTCAAGCAAGTGTTCTAGAGGGAGCTCAGTGTCCCAGTCGATGCTTGTGCTCCATAACGTTTGAAGTATTAATTTTGGTGTAAGCACGATGGGGGCAAGGGCATCATCCGGATTGAACATGGAACTGGCCAGTGACATGATTCCATGCTTGGTGTTGGGCCGATCTAGGTCCTGGTCGAGGGGTTTTGATGATACTTCAGATTGGGGCAACTTTGGAGCACTTTTTTCAAATTACTGATCCGCTTAGTCAACCTGCAGCCTCCTCTCCTTGACATGGAAATGAGGTTGTTGGCTAGATGGGGGGCATCTTCATTTTTGACAGATTTCCACAAATCGTCGTGTAGACCTTTCTGTGGACTGTCCTTGCATTCTTTGCATCGAATTGATCTGCATTGTTGCCAGCAGTTATTTTTAGCGCAGATATTGCACAACATGGAGCTGAGGCTGCGAAAAAGATATGTACAGTACTGTCATGTGAAATTCTTTTGGCTCCTGTGGGATATTTTCCCCTTCCCATCAGAGGAATTGGAGAGAGTCTCTGTCTAAGGTTATATATTTATTTGGTGAAACATACCCTCACCATCTGCCATTGTTGTGATTTTCCCTTTTCTGAAACGCAATAAACATCCTAACAAGCTGTTCAGATGATCCGATCCTGTCACTAGTTGGTCGTTGAAGGACATCCCTCGTATTTGAACACTTCGGCAAATATGACTCGGACCTTCCTCAGCTTGTTGAGACTAACAACTCCGTGGCAGGGCAAGTACCAAGTCTTAGCGGTGTGAGTGGAAGCCTCTTCCTGGTAAAGCTTTGTGGCATGTCTCTTTAAAAGATATCTTTCAATCTGTTGCAAATACATTGCAAACAGGGTTGAGTCCCTAGTAAATTTATGCCTCGGGCTCTCCATACGTTGTTTGGCTAGTTTGTGGCTGTTGGGCATTCTGACAAGTGGTTTGTGCCATAATAAGCCAATTTTATAATGGCCATTGATAATTTTTCAAATAAAATTGATCTGATCAGCACACCGATCTTCTGTCGACGTCAATTTGGTGAAATTGTACTTGCTTCCAAAGCTATCTGTCGACCAGAGCTGTTGTTGGAAGTTGTTGATGGTGTCGATGTTGACGTTGTTTGGCTAGTTTGTGGTTGTCAGGTATAGGCAATGCCGTCGATAGGCGTTGCCGTCATGTGATGTGGACGTGGTCCCTGGTAAATGGCGTGTTGCTGTTGTGTGATCAGACAGAGCACACCGATCTCAGAGCTCTTTACATGCTGCAGTTTGAAGGCACAGACTTTAGAGGTATGGATGTAAATTCTGGGCACTTGCTGCCACCTGTGTCGACATTCCTGAGTATGCCATCACTCTGAATCCTATCCACTGCGCCGTGTGATGGTCGAGGTAACGAGACGTGTTGCCAGTCAATCATTGTGTATTAGAATGCCAGTCCCTGTCACACACCAATGGTGATGACCAAGGACTGGTTAACAGGCTACCACACGTTTGATACATGCAAAGTTTTAGCGATTGCATCAGTGTTCGGGCTCAGTCGAATATCTCTAAATGGCTCGAAACACATGAATGACGTCATTTAAGCAATAGATAAATCAACCATCAACACATCTACTATTCGTTCATTGCTCATCAAATGATTGATTGCATTTAGCAAAAATTGCATCTGGTGATCTCATTTAATTTTGTTTTCACTACTATACTATCCTTTCATGTTGCCAGCGACCGTTGCTAAGGATCCTTGAATTCTTACGGGCATTGTCATTGCATCCAAAGGTGAGTAGATGAGGATTATCACTCCAACTTCCAAAGTTTTTGTTGATTTCAAAGTACTTCTCAACTGGATTTTGGGAACAAAACAATGAAATGCCTTGACCAAGAAAGTGCCTCACAGCACCAGCCACTGACATTACTGTAATTTGTAGTCCTTCATGAGTTTGCCTAGAAAAAAACATTCGCTTTCTTCCATCTTTACAATATCTTTTGTCATTTCTTTTATCCACACTGTCTCTCCATTATTGAAAATATGCAAGAAACTCTCCTTCCAACCTCACATGGCACTCATCATCACAACTGGTCAATGGCTTTAGGCAATCCTTATTTTTCCCCAGAAGTTCTTTTGTGGTACTCACGTTGAGACAGTCAAAGAATGTATCCATGATTTTGCACACGGCAGCAGTAGTATGTGCATTCTTGGGCCTGAACGTTTCCCGTACATTTGCCGTTGTAGAGCTAAGGACCTGAACTGCCAAGCTGATGTGCGTGGAAGAAACACTGTTGAGATTGATATGTTCAAGTGTTCATTTTTGGAAGTACAATTAAATCTCCAGATCCGTATAAAACATATTATGTGCCTTCACACCATCACATGACCATTGTTCTACAGTAGCCTCGGACACTTTTTCTCTCCAGAATGTGCCAAGCAATTTCTTGTCGTCTTCATGAGGTGAAGAGCATCTGCAAAAAAGTACATAAATATCAACGGCAAGTACCAATTTGTGTCTTCGTGAGATATCTCCGATTGCACTTTTCATTACCTGCTGTCTATGCACCAGTATACAGAAAGAAGTCATAAATAATGCTGCTCTGCCCTGCACGAATAAAGTTTTTGAGTCCCCACTACACACAGGCTTAGGAATTGAATCAATGAAGCAGTGAGATTGGAAGTGGTTATGTCATACCTCATACATGAAAATATATGCATGTTCTCTATAGGGCTGCTGATGTTAGGGATGTAATTGTAGATTAAGTGGTGTTTTAAGAGTAACTGCGATTGTTGTTTTCTTTTTCACACAGTTTTGTTGATTTCCGGTAATGTCATGTGTGGGATTTATGTAGTGTTGAATGAGGAATATTGCTTTAGTTAATGATATGTCTTACCTGATATTGGAAGGGAAGTTTGCAAAGTGGAGAAACATGTGGGCGCAAAGCCAGCTGCTGTGCTTGGTCTACCTGGACCTGATATTGATATTGATGAAGAATCATTCTGCCAAATGTTAAACTGTCTGCAGGTATAACGTTATTGCAGTAGGATTACGTTTTGCCTCTCGCAAGACCGACAATGCATCGTCAAGTTTTTCATACAGCCATATCCACTTTCTTCGTCTTTGCCGCCCAGGTTGCTTGTTTCGCATCTCCACAAGCGCATCAAAGCTTCTCATCACTCCTGAAAGAATTGTGCATAACAAGCTTCATCATTTTATGATTTCAATCATTGTATCAAGAATTACAGTAATGCAAACACTTTACTTACTTAAAAATTCCAAGAGGGCATTGGAGCCTTCTCTTCGACAATGCAAAATGGAAGCTTTTGCAAGCATTGTTTGTTCTCCGATAAAGGTCTGAAACTGACAACGCGTTTGGACTGACCTAGACCACCCAAGTCCGCCGGACGTACTCTAAAAATTTTCAATATTCTCTTTGCATTGGCACAACGCTGCAGTTGTGTAAATTCCTTGGAAGCCATCTGCAATGTATTCTGCTGGTAGTAGTGGCAAACTTATTCTTTGTCTTTAAACGTTGTAATCTTCACTAATTTTGTTTCTAAAATGGTGCCGCAGACCAAGAGTGTTAATTTTCTGAGTAGTGCTTGCTTATAATGGAATAAGCAGCCATTCAGCTCCACAGCTGGCCAAGTGCTCTTGGCAGGTGTGCGAGCTGCGTCCTCCAAGTCTGACGTGAAACGTTTTGACTTCAGTAACGGCAAAGCTGTTTTGTTCCATTGGAAGCATTCCTCATACAGTCCTTTTCCTTTGCCATTTAGGGAAGAGTAAGAATTTTGCTCTTACTGTTCGGATAATCTGCGGTGGATTCATCATCCAGAATTTGGGACGCCATATCTTCCGGTAAGGCGGAAACGACATGGTTGAATTTGGTGGATGAAGTAGTTACACGGGCGATTTCAAATTGGGATTCCAATTGACGAGACCATGCGCTAGGATTGCCACGATAGAATGGAGGTTGCTTAATGGATACTGCGTTACTTGCGCGCATAGTTATGTGCTTCCAGCACTCTTGAAAGAATTGTGCATAACAAGCTTCATATTGTTATGATTTCAATCATTGTATCAAGAATTACAGTAATGCAAACATTTTACTTATTTGAAAATTCCAGTTTGGCATTGGAGCCTTTCTCTTCGACAATGCAGAATGGAAGCTTGCGCAAGCATTGTTTGTTCTCCGATGAAGGTCTGAAACTGACAACGCATTTGGACTGACCTATACCACCCAAGTCCGCAGGACGTACTCTAAAATTGTTTTAATTTCTCTTTGCGTTGGCAAAACGCTGCTGTTGTGTAAATTCCTTGGAAGCAATCTTCAATGTATTCTGCTGGTAGTAGTGGCAAACTTATTCTTTGTCTTTAAACGTTGTAATCTTCACTAATTTTGTTTCTAAAATGGTGCCGCAGACCAAGAGTGTTAATTTTCTGAGTAGTGCTTGTTTATAATGGAATAAGCAGCCATTCAGCTCAACAGCTGGCCAAGTACTCTTGACAGCTGTGCGAGCTGCGACCTTCCAGTCTGACATGAAACGTTTTGGCTTCAGTAACTTCAATGCTGTTTTGGTCCATTTGAAGCATTCCTCATGCATTCCTTTTCCTTTGCCATTTAAGAGGAAATATGCAATGGGAGTTGTCTAAGAAGGTAGATGTGTAATGTCATGGTTACTCACCATTGCTAATTTGAAGTTTATGTCCAGTTTCTAGTATGACCTATTAACTAATTGTCTATTGAAATAGCCAAGAACAAGACTACTGCAACTGGCTATGTATTGAAATGACCAGATACTGTAACCATAAGGTAACCGTAGTTCAAATGAAGGAGAATGATCTAAGGTGTCTTCCAAAATTCACAGCAATATTAGGAATGCATCTTCAATGTAATAAATGGCGATAAATTCTTCAGATGACATGTTCTTGTTATTCTTATCTTTCAGATAGATAAATAGATATTTATTTTGGACATGTCAATAAGAATATATGTGGAGGTGTTCGTGTGAGACTCCATGACGAAAAACCTTACAATATATTCAACTCCAATGAGACAGCGAGAAACGTTGTACGAGTGATTCAGTTGAGAGCTGTTTTATTATTAAATGTAGCATTGGCTTATATATGTAAATGTACATGAAATAGAGATTACATGGAAAAGAGACTTTACTTGAATACGAGGCTAGCACAGACGTCCCCCTAGGGAGACAGAGTCTGGTAACTGAGATTAATAAGCATAATGAACAACAAGAAATGTTATGATATCTTGTAAAGTAACACTATGAACTGATACCATGTGAAATCCATGTGAAAATCATGTGAAAAACCATGTGAAAAGTGCCCTTTTCACATGGTTTTTCACATTGTTTTCTAATTCACACGTTTTTCACATGGTTTTTCACATGGTGTTTGAAAATTCACATGGTTTTTCGCATGGTGTTTCCCATTTCACATGGTTTTCACATGGTTTTCACATGGTTTTGGACTCATAGTGTAAGTAGCAACAGTTATGTTCAGGTGTTCAGCGTGAAATCCTGTTTGGCAGCAAATGTCACAGGACGACCAGAAGGTGTGGTACTAGAAGAAGCAGCATCCACTGGAGTAGAATCAATCACGAATAGTCAAGAGGTGACAGGGACGACGGCGACGATAACGATGCATCTAAAATGGTCGGCACGGATGAGGACAAGTTCGATGACAGTTAAGTAAGTGGTTTCAGATGGCCAACGGAAACCGTGTATGTCGAATGTCCACGCGTAACAACAATGAACTTATCGTGGCGAGAGATGATGTCATGCGGTCCTGTGTATGGCGCCTCGAGTGCCCGCTTGACGCGGTCCACACGAATCTACATTTAACGAAAAGATGACTACTCGGACGGCACGTAAGTCGATTGAGTTCGAGATACAGGCGGACGAAGTTTAACATCCTTGAAAGGTTCTTGGAGACAATGAAGTAAATGATGAGAGCTGAGTAGTGCTTTATCTTCCAAGCAGATTGGTGGTACTAGTGGTTTCATACCAGTGAGCAGTTCGTAAGATGAAGTTCCACCTTTACATCTCAACAATACAATGCGCCTTTCAGCTATGGCAATATGCCTCATGACTTCCAAAAGTACGGGCATCAGAGTGACAATGTTAATAGCCCTAACACAGCAGACGTCCCACTTACATATACTAATCTAGGTGTGTAGCTTGTAACTAACTATGGCATGGTATCATAACAATATTTAATCAAGGCATCGCGAATGTTCTTTGGATTACATTGTGGCTTGATTCTGCTTTCAGATTGTTCGTTTTCGTCATTCCTGGGTTGTGCACAGTCAACTCCAATTAATAAGTTGTCATCAAAGCCCTCTTTGAATGATTCACAAATGTTGTGCAGGTCTGCAGGATGCAGCAAGTTGATACAAGCTGGTTCAGCAAGCTCACAATAGTTTAGTTTCAGCAGGCAGCGCCATCAACCATTCAACCTACCAAAAGCATTCTCAACAACCTTGCGTGCTCGGCTCAATCTGTAGTTCAGTATTCGCTGCTGCTCACTTGAAGTTCCATTATGTGCAAAACCTCTCATCACCCACGGTAATAAAGGATAAGCAGCATCTGCCACAATAAACAGGGGAACATCCACACCATGGATGCTCTTTGCTTTGCTGGCGGGAAATAGCGTTTCATTTTGTCCTTGGTGGAAGATGTTGGAGTTGGCAAATACCCTGACATCATGCACTTTCCCTGGCCAGCCCAAATTGACATCTGTAAACCGATAGGGGCTGTCCAAAAGACTTGGAGTAGAATCGAATATCAGCCTTTCCTGTTGTAATAATCGACGTGGTATTGCGTAGGAGCTTTGATGGGAATGTGAGAGCCATCAACTGCTCCAACAGTTTGAGGAAAATCCCATCGTTTTTCAAGTTCTTTAACGATGTCGTCTAACTCCACTCCAGAGGGTATTTTTACAAATTTTGGTTGCAGGGCAACAGGAACAGAAAGCAAAATTCCTGAACCATCTGGCAAACACTTGCATCCGATATTCCAAAAAGATGGCCAATTGTTCGATAGTCGCCATTTGTGGCAAGTCTCCACACTGCAACTGCTACTCGTCTGTGCACACCAATGGCTTTTCTCAATAAAGTATCGACTTTTTCGATGTTTGGTTCGATTTCTGATGCCAGATACAGAAACATACTTTTTCTCATCTGAAAGTTTTTCAACCAGTCTTCGTCCGTGAATAATTTGAAAACAATCTCATCCAAAAAACTTCCACTTCTGTTCTGCGACCACAGCGTTTGAGGGTTTGAATGAGGAGCAAGTTGGTCAGACATCATCAATGATATGAGTGTGTTTCGCTTCTTTCTCATCATGACTTTGTGATGAGCGATCCTCTGTATTTTGGCTCAGCGAGTCCGCTCCATCCGAAGGAGCCTCTGTCTCTTCCTCATTGACTCACAGTT
>OFHS01002593.1:0-20293 GCA_900245855.1 Calvadosia cruxmelitensis | reverse complement strand
TTCACATGGTTTTTCGCATGGTGCTTCCCATTTCACATGGTTTTCACATGGTTTTCACATGGTTTTGGATTCATAGTGTTAATATTAAGCAAATAAGTACTATTATCATTTTTAGAAGTCAAATTAAATCAAATTATTAGAGATGTATTTATTTGATCTTTTGTTTCAGCTGCATTATACTATACAATTTAATCAATCCGCGTATTCCTGTCAGTCACCTGTGGCGTTATGAAAGGTCTGTTGGTTCATAGATCTATCTGTCTTTCAGTTTTCAATGTTCGGCATCACTAGTTGATCATTATAATTTTTCAATACTAATCCGTGAGTCGAAGCAAGAGCTTCTATCTTTTTCTGCTTTGTGACGCTTTCTGGGCAGTTTCTGATTTTCCTGGCATTTTTTTTTAATGGTAAAGCCTTTGAAAATCGATCTCATTGAAATCTTGGAGTGTAAAACCTCCAACATCACACTGCAGATGGGTCAACACATCAGCCAACACGGCACTGCTATGGTTTAAAAGTCCCACAGCCAGAAAGACATCAGTTTCTACTGTATGCAAACGACAGAAAGATTCCTTTTGGCATATATGCCAAATATTGCCATTCAAGCATTCATTTGCATGTTGCGTAGCACGGCGCAGACACTGTGACAGCAATTGTTTCTCGGTCAGTCACACATAGACTGGCTTTCAAAGCTTGAAGACGGCAGGGGGATTGGATTTCTGTGTGTAACCATCTCCTCCAGCCTTCACATGCTGAAAAGCACACCATGAGTCCAGTCCACCTGGGCAGAATTGATGCTGTGGCTTCTCATCTGAAGAACCAAGGTGGCAAACTGATGCCCAAACAGCGCGGCTCATTTGTGACAAATCTCCATGGCTTTCACGAATTACCCTTCCGTAATATTTTTGAAGCTTGTCAATCAACTTGTCTGTCAGTCGACCTTTGTCACCTATGCTTTTATCATCACTCAGCTGTTCCTTAACATTTTTCTGCTCAAGGCCGCGTAATGCCTTGCCGAAGCGCTTCTGGACATAGCCAATGAATTCCTCTTTCACAACAGATTATCGCCATAAGTATTCAGTTTGGCAACAGTAGAGTAGCCCTTGCTATCACCATCACCAATATAGGTCACATATCACAGCTTATTTTTCTCCTCAGATCTTTCCCACATCTTGGAAACAGATGAACTTTCCATTGCAGGAGCGGATATGTCGGTTGTTACATTGCAGTTTCCAGTATGCAACTGGAACCATGCATTGTATTGTTCTTCACTGATTGCACCTGTTCTCCGTCGTGCAACCCAGTTCACACTGGCTACAATACTTTGAATTGATATCAACGTCAAGTACTTGCTTGGTGTCCCATGGTACCACACTCTGGACACCATACAACGAAGAGAACCCACAACGCATCCATGTACCATCTTTTGATACAGCAATGTCACCTGGGACTTCTTCTGCGCGTCTGGATGAGAGCAACGCATTTGCTGCTGTTTGCATACTGTTGACACCAACTTTACTTGCTGCACCATGCAAGGGTAGGCGGTGTCCGTCAAACGTAGACTTGCTCATTGGTGAAGGCATGTCAAGCACAGAGCAAAGTGTCTGCATGGTTTTGGATCCTTTGCCAATCAGTCTCGTGCCAAATTCAGCCTTTCTGTTTACTCGTAAAAGCTTGTTTTATCAGACTTTGTTCTCAAGGACAATACTCGAGAAGCAACAATCCCACACGAGGAGCACACAATTGAAACTTTGGATGCCAAACCAAGACGTTTCTCCTCCTTGAGGGATAGCTCTCCATCTTGACACAATCGACACTTGCAAGCAGAGATGATCAGACCAAGTAAACATGTCATGTCAATAAGATGTGTACGTTGCAGAGCATCCGCGTCGTCCAAATCTTCAGATATTCCGTCGTTCTCCTGTTTATGGAGAGGCAAACCATGAGAGTCATCCTGGTGTGTATGTTGCTCAACAAAATCAACTGCTTTAGCGACTACATGACTTTGAAATTGGTTCCCTTCTATCTAAAAACCTTCATTTCTTTGGTCTGGAAAGTTTAGACTTAGTGGTCGTACCTTTACCCATTTCAAGCCAAGAATCAAAGAAAACAAGATCGAAAGTACAGAAATTCGCCACAAACTTCTGCTAACTAAACGACAACGAACAACCCTGAATGAAGCACGAGAAAAGAACCAATATCATTCATAAATGACAGCTTCGAGCCAAGACCTCTAGCTCTGTGAGCAAGCTTCTGGTTCTGTGGATAATAGAGCTTAAAATTGGAGTCATTTTAGTTCAATAAAACAAAAATTATTTGAGTTCAATTTTTTCGTCTTTTGCAAAATTTGCGGCCATGTTGATTTTTTTCCTTGTTGTTTTACATTTCAAAGTGATATTAGAGGTATATTCTACACAGAATTGTTTCAAACTAGAGAATATGATAGATAAGTTATTCCTCTTTCCATTGAAAGTAACTCCATTCCATGTTCTGAAAATTGTTTTATTTCTTCATTTTTACGACCAGGCTGCCACCTTAAAAACTACTCTGAGTAAGAGTAAGAGTAAATCAATTTCAAGTTACTCTGAGTAAAAGTAAAAGTAAGCCCTGTAAATGTTTACTCCGAGTAAAAGTAAAAGTAACAGTAAAAACACCAGATTCAAAGCAAGACACAAAGTGATGGTCTTCACCATAGCAGCAGGCATGTATTGAGTTTCTTGCTAGTCAAGCAAGATTCTACCGTGTATACCAAGTGCTATAGTTATAACAATAACATGGTAAGAATTTACAGGTGTGTAATGTAGTTTCAGTTAGTTACAAGTAGCTACAGCAGGCGATAGTTAAGTTTTAGTAACAACTGATTTTCGAAATTATTGTCAGTTAGGCGATACACAATGGGCAGAACACTCGTCCTGCAGCGCTAAAGGCAGGAATGTATGTGTTGGTCTGAATAAACAAGTAATGGAGGCCATTCATCCAGAGAGCCCAAATCACGCTGTGCCGAGTCGAAGATGGATCGGAGTACAGTTGCTAGGCAATTGGCTGGGCTGGTGCTTTCGCTCCAGGAAGGCTTTGTCGTCACTATTGTCTACTTGCTCGTTGCTTTCTGGAGCCTCCCACTTGCCGTTGTCCAGTCTTTCTTTGATGAAGTTCCTCCCTTTGAAATACAATAGCAGGATATATTTAGGATACAATAACTATAGAATCTTGAGAGTAGGGATAAAATACATTCAGATTCATTAAGATTAAAGAAATGCTACAATAGACATCAATGCCGTTGCTGTCATCTATATGAACAATGATATACTGCTTTATTAGTGTTGTTAGCCTGACAAACATATCTATCAACTCACCTGCAGTAAGCTGCTCTCCAGATAACTGCCATTTCAATTTGAACTGCGGATGGAGTATTGCAGCTGCAATCTGTTCAGGCTTGTTGAATTGTTGACCGAATCGTTTCTCGATACCACGAAGGAGAGCAGATACCAGTGGACAGCAATGTAAGAGATCAGTAGAATTCTCCAGTGACGTCTTGATGTATGTTAATGGCAGAAGGTTCCCCATGTACCCACTTTTCCTCACTCTGAAGAATGTTGAGTCCTTTCGTGAAAGGCTTTGTGACCTTGCTGTACTCCTGAAGGAAGTCGAGGTCAGTGGACTTGAATCTACAAAGGATAACCAAACACTCTAAAATCTATGTGGGTGAAGTCAACAAATCACAAATCAACAACTTTCCTTGCTTGAGTTTTAACTTGAGTCTCACGTAATGAATAACTGCAATAATCAACACACTTTGCATAACACGAATAAAGCAGCACTTCAACTTCATATCATCACTCAACTTGAAATTATGACATCAAGTTACTAACCTGGTAATATCCAACTTGTCACAAAGAGTGTTTAAACTCTGGAGCCCTGATACTTGCTTGATCCGCACCAGCCGCTCGACAGCATAGAATGTTGAACTCCACCTCGTAACGCAAGGACGAATCAATTGCAGTTTGCAAGTCTCAAGCACAGTCTTGCAAGCATTGGGAGACCTAGGTGACGCATTCCACAATGCCTGGGCCTTATATAAAGCTGAGCGTGCAGTCTTCTTGTAGCTAGTGCCTTCTTACGCCTTCACTGCATCTGCAGTAGCAGCAAGGTTGGGGGTATGGCAGGCACGGCGGCGATGAGAAGGAAGTTCGATGTTTTCCATGTGCCCCTCTCCCAAGTCAGACTCCTTGCCGCTACCCGCCGAGGTAAGTGTGTGTCTTGCCTTGTAAGATTCAAAGATCTCGTGAAGGCTAACGAATGCCACTTCGTCGCCTTGTTCTGAGTTAACATTCCTGGCTTCCGCGTT
The DNA here is from genome assembly GCA_900245855.1 of Calvadosia cruxmelitensis. NCBI lineage: Eukaryota > Metazoa > Cnidaria > Staurozoa > Stauromedusae > Kishinouyeidae > Calvadosia > Calvadosia cruxmelitensis. Next base: position 15,948 of record OFHS01002593.1, on the reverse strand, counting down.
GTCGTTCTCGGTTCGATCTTGAACTCTGAATGCCTTGCAGAAATTAGAGCCATTGTCAGTTGTTGTGGACGCAACACGATTTTCATTGCCATACTCTCGGTGGATGGAGTTAATAGCCATCATATGTGTGTGAGCCAGGCAGTCTCTTGCAACGAAGGGCTACAATACAAAGCAAGACGCTATCAATTAAAGAGAATAGGAACTGGGCAAACCACGGCATAATAACCAGTATTTTTGCCATGTGTACCTGCAAGTTGTCTGGACAATGTTTTCTTGTCAATCCAATGAGCTGTCAAGCCGATGTAGGAACGGTGACGGATGGACCAGCAGTCGGTTGTTGTGCTAGTAAATGAAGCCTCAGCCATGACACTTTTTAATTTCCCCTTCAAGGTTTGACATGCTCTGTCAAACCTGCTCTTTAGAGTCTTTTCACACAACAGAGTGCGATTTGCAGCACTGCCACGAATTAGTTCCTTGAATTACCCACAACGGCAAATGGCAACAAGTTTTGTACGACTAACCCCATGACGAGCTTGTCGAGTGATTCTTGGGTGACACCACTGGCTGCAAAAGAAACACACTGCTGCTTCCTTTTTGGGAAGGAGACAACAACATCTTCGTCCCTAGCAGCCAGTGTCTGCTTTTCCTTACCTAGTTTTTGTCCCCCATAACGGTATATTCTTGCAGACGGGACTCGTGCATGCGCTGAAAATACACAAAGATCAATGAGTCACTTTAAAGAGCAGCACAACCATGAGGGCTGAGAAATACATTGGCGAAGGCAAATTGTCAACAATAATAGTTTGTTAGTTCTTATTACCTTCACATGCTTCTACAGGTTACATGATGTTGAGTTTGATACCTTCAATGTTCGTTTTGTTGGCAAACATAGCGGGCATTGATAATCAAGGAAGTGCCGCCATTCTTTGGGGCGGAACGTCCTTTGAAACTGAAAAACTTCGCCAAGTTTGGCCACTGATTTCTCTCAATCTTGGCAGCATCGACTGCCACTTACTCAGTCGCTTTGCCATCGATGACTCGCTCTGCCACCGACTGCCAAGCAAGCTGCTGCAACATGCTAATTGTTGAATGTCAGCAAACAAGGAGATTTGTATTCGACGGTGAGGATCAAATTGCTGCTATTCTTCTGTTAATTGGCCAGCGACAGACAATAGTGCATCCGACTTCGTTGTTCCAGACTTGGTTCCAGACACATCAGCAGGAGAGAAACTTGTGTCCCAGATATGTCTGCAGAAAAACAATGTTGACGGTCCGCAGAAAGTCGCTGTGACCAGCGACAAGAGAAAGTGAAACAGTATCGAAAAATAGGGATGATTTTTTTAAAGTATCAGAAATGAGAGTAAGATACTTTGCAATATTTTTTTACTCCAATCTAGAGTAAGAGTAATTCAAAATTATTTACTCAGTAAAGTAGCGATCCCATCAACATTTTATTCCGAGTACAGTATCAGTGTAAATTTCTCTGAGAATTTCCTATCCTTGGCTATGGGTTAAGGCTGTACCCTTGCCAATTCTAAATAAACGAGATGTGGTATCACAACCAACAATGGCATGAATGAAAAGAATGGAACAGCTATTTGAAATGGCAACATTGCAGAGCCAGTAGGTCTGTGTCATCCCCCGTCAGGACATTTCTTTCAAACTTGGAAGAAACAGCCGCCTTCTGTACAATCAAATAGTCAGCATTACCCCAAACTTGAAATGTTACTCAGGCATTGTTTGGCAAACAATTACTCAACAGATTGTTAAAAGACTGCTTATTCGAAGTTGGACCTGAGAGAAGTCTTTTCTCGCAGTGCAGCAGTTTTCTTTTGTGACAGAGATAGTCAGTGATATCTTCCCGCTCGTTCTGCTATGGCGCATTACTGACTTTGTAGACTGATTTCCATAGCCAGCAAAAAGAGCAATTGGGAGATGTGTACTTTCTTTTGACATGTTGTACGTTGAGCGCACAAGTATCTCCAACTTTAGGCATGCCTAAAGGCCAAGGAATCCTGTTCAACAAGGTGCCTCCATCAAGAACGTACTCGACAACATCGCCTGGTCGCTTCAAAGGTGATGGTTGTCACACCAATGACCAAGTAGCATTTGCTAAACCTGGTTTCTCTGCCTGGCGCAACATTACCAATTAATAAAAAAGGCAGCATGAAATATCATCAGTTCATACTTGAACAATTCCTCCTAACACTTAGAAGCTCTTGATAAGAAGATCTGCCATTGGAACAACTTGAGGGTCTACTTGGATCTCCTCGTTATCAACAATAATCGTTGATCTTGACCCTGTTGGCAAAACGAGATCTTTCTTGGGGAACACATCATCTCCACATTTCTGGCCTAGCATTTTGCCCAAGACAGCTCTCCCAGCACTATGAGCCTTTTTAGGGTTACATTTATCATCTGCAGTAATGCCTGTTATCGTGTTTCTTAATGGCGCACCAGCAACAAAAGGGCTCTTTTCTGATAGAACAGCAGCAAGGATGCTCAAGCCCTGCATGTCTTTTTATCTCATTTGCATTGCTGAGATCCTTATTCTTCTCCCCTGTGCTGAAATGAACTTGTGTTGCGTCTAGCAAGGCTCGGTTGACATCTGCACAAGCTGGCATAACCAACATCCGTATAGATCTTTGCTGATCTGTAAACCCCCACCCCTCCATGAGACCGCCATTGATTTTCAGGCTTCGCATCAACACCTGCTCAATCAGTAAATCAGTTAACAAGCCAGTCCGTTCTCTTTCATTTCTTCTCACTACATGAAAACCTGAACAAAATGTAAAGAACACATCAGGATTCTTTCTTCTAGTAATGCCAACAATCGAAGGTTGAAGCCAATTGACTTTGCATAGTTGTTATGTCCTGCAGAAATCAAGTAAGGGAGCACATCTTGCAATGCCTCCAGATGCAATTGCCAGTTTCCTAGCAATTCAGCCTTCACAAAGGTGTACAAGACATCAATCATATCCATGTACTGCACCCATATTTCCCCATTTGCAGAGTTTGCCTTTACAACGTTTCTCTTAGACAAATCAACAAATATTGATTTGGCTGCAGATAATTGAAGGGTGATCATCCGAGAAGTCACAAGCAGCACTTTGTTATGGGATACGCATCCGTTGTGACAACAAAACAGTATTCAATGCAGCATTAACCAGAAAATGTCCACAAATTGCCCTGGTGATAGTTTTACCAATGAACATATGTTTTACTGCATTTGAGGTATAAAGAAGTCCCAGTAACTCACTGAGTCCTGATCCCCATATTAAATTCCCAATTGTAACCAAGACGCTGATCATGGTGTGGAATCCACCAAGGCGCAGAACAACAGCATGGAGGTCACTTTCTAGATGTTCGGACTTGATTATGTCTAATGATTTTAGCCATGTCAAATGTCAAAACGGGAGTAACGTTGGTTGTTTTGGCAGGAGACGTGACAAACTATTGCTATTGGTAGCATTCATGTTGATCATGGGTAAAAACATAACAGCAGAATTGTCAGGATGATCTCTGGAGTGAATGGCTTGCATAAAGCCTGACCATGAAAAGCGAGAAGAGGAGAACAGTATTGAGATTTCCATAGAATTTCAATGCTTCTGATACTATCATTTTAATGGCTTACTCTAAGGTCAGCATACACAACATCCTTGACTCTATTATCAGTTTTCCTCTTTAACAGCAACTCAACCATATATACTCACTTGTGCAATTTCAGCAGCTGTTACCTTCTTCTTTTGGACGACCATGTTCATTTTGATTGCTGGCGTTATAGTTGTAATGATACTCATACCATCAAATGTGGTAAAGCTGTACACCTAGCCCAACTTGTAGAGGTGTTATCAAGCCACGGAGGCGAGCTAAGTTCATCAACACTTGACCAAGTGCTGCTTCGTTCAAGTCATACTTTTACCTGTGGCAATATGTTGGAAGAAAACGCCAACCTTGTAGACAGAAAATTCAAGCACTGCTCCACATCTTCCATGTCATTTGTACTTGGATAATGTTCATTTTCTGTCTAGATAGACTTGATGTCACTGAGAATCAAGTTTCTGCGTTTTGATGATGGATTGTTTTTCAGCTTCTGGATCAGCTTTCAGCATGGAATGAAACTTATCCAGTATATCATTGGCTGTGCTCCTGAAAGTTGCCACATTTGCTTTGCTGTTTATGATTGTAATAACAATGTCATTATGAAAATGCTCAAGCAGAGCCTACTTACTGTACGGATGACTGTAGGCCCTCGAATCGGATGGCTAGCTAAGAATCCAATAATCCCACCAACTCACCAATCGTAATTTGTTCATCGTCATTCTCAGCAACAAAATGTACAACATTAAGGAATGCAAATCTGCTTCTTTTGTCTTCTCGGTGACCATTTGACCTTACTTGCGGTCTCCTCAGCCACAAACTCAAGTGACTCTTGATTCTTTGTGCAGAAGTTAACACTGTAGATTGAAGCAAGATAAAATTTGCTCAAGCTGCTCACCGTTTCGAACGGAACAACTCTGAGAGGCAATTGAAACTTGTCAAATCTCAGATTGAGCTAATTGAATTGCATAAAAATTAGAGTGGCAACTGCACAAAAGGAAAAGCATGTGTTGCTAAATGGACAGCAAAAGTGAAGTAAATGGGGCTGTTATACAAACATATTTGCGAGTTGCAGAAGCACGCAAAACTGTGGATGATTATTGCAAACAGCATTTGATTTTCTAATGTATAACTCACAGTGTCTTCCTTCGCATTTATGCTGGAGGACCCTCCAATGACTCTTTAGTTGCCTAAACGCACATTCGCATACCCTTCTTGCTCTACTAAAGGGTAGTTGAGATAATGCTGGTTCTTTGTCAGTGATGCGTCAGTAAATGGTTTGATGACAAAAGCATTCAATTGAAAAGCTTAATCAGCCAAAATAGGTGGTGGAATGGGCGTGTCGCACTTTATCTGGTCAAAGCATGGCAACAGTGTTCCACTGTACAGCTTTGGCCATAACTCTGTTGATTGGAATATGACAGAGTCGTGCAAATTCCCTGCGAGTCCACAGTTTCCACACACAAATCGATATCTTGCATCAACAAGAGCCATCAACACTATGGAATAAGAATTCTTGAATTTATGTCTTTCCAATGTCTTTCTTTCCATATACCAAACAGTCCATTTGTCCTGCCATAGCCAGCAGTCAATAATACATTTGCAAGGGAACCATAATCAAATGCTGTACCGTTAACAGCTGATGATATTATAGAGCACAGAATCTGCGGCCTCTCGCCATGTCGCGCAACTTTGTCAACCTTATCTCTCTTGCGTTAATGACTTACTACCCCTGTTTAAACCAAGTGTCTTTTATGTTTTTTTCTCTCGTAATAGCCTTCCAGTTGTTTATACAGAAAGATGTTGTACAGTAAAATGGTGCTGCAAAGAATAAACGTAGAAGCTCTAGGAGCATGACTCACAGATAATGGATCAATATATAACATAAACATGAAATACATTCATTCATTCATTTTTATTACCCCGTCCGGCGACGTGATCGCCATGGAGCCGAATAATTTATTAAAATAAAATACACAACTCTAAAAGAGACTACCTTAACAGATGGCATGCTAATCTATAAAAAAAAAACAATAAAAAAACAACTAATTACCATACACAGTATTGATTAATTCGTAAAAACCGTCCCTCGCTTGTGTCAATGCCTTCGCTTGGTCAATTGACACGTTTAAACGTTTTGCAATTCGGATCCACGGATCTCGGACATGAGGTCGACTGGGCCTTACAAATAAACAGTCGAACTTGCCTTAACAACACCCTCGTTAAGCGGACAGCAGCCAGAAGCGGATACCTCTTCTGGCTGACACGGACAGCCGACACGATGTCCGTTTCCCTTGAAGCTGTTGAATCTTTGTCGTTCAATTTCAAAATCCTTTACATGTGTTGTTTTAGCCTATTTGCCGACTAAATGAGAGTACTCCCGGTGGAATTTCGACAAAAGTGTTTTGAATCACCCTAATATGTTCATACGCCAGCAAATGCATCATTATCATCATTGAATTGTAGAGGTCAAATGATAGTTACCTAATATCGATGCCAATTATAGGGCTAGTAAGCCAATAGAAAAACACAATTGGTCGGTTAAGTTGGTAAAACTGATCTTTTCATTTGTATTATTCACTTCTCTCACTATGAGAAGTGAAGATTAGCCTTGAAAGCAAGAGAAATAACGCAACATCTCAGTACTTTGGTTCCATTTCAATTTATTGATATTTTTGTTACAATGTTTTTGCTATTATAATCAATAGTCATATCCTCTAAGGATAGCAATTTTAGAGTATATTCGTCCTCACTTAATTTGCTTGCAAATTGGGAGTAAACGGACAACCAAACTCTGCTTTTTTTTTCTTTTTTTTAAACTGCCATACGCGGAGACAGACACTTTTTGGATGAACGGTGGAGGTACGTAGGGGGATTTTTTACGAGTTCCACCACCCTTGTTGCGAGGGCTGGCTCCCTTGTCTAGAAATATTAGTTGGACGTTTTGAACCACATCTGCACTGATGATAATTGTGCAGCACGGCGCGTTACATTAAGCCCCTCACCACCAGGGCAGCAACATGGTCCAAGCTGCAAGTCCGGCTGGGATTCGAACACCGTACCCGGGGTACGAAAGCCAGCGTTCCTGCCACTAGGCAATGAAGCCGTTTTTACCAAACTCTGCTACTCATGATATCCGTCAATTTGTCTTCTCCGTTGAAAGAAGCTTTTGTAAGCTTATCTTAATGATGATGATGAATCTTGTACACAGTATGGATTAATTTCATTGGAACACACAAGAGATCCTGGAAGAAATAACAATTCTTGAAGTTATGGTACTTCTTGGCAGCAGAGGCTCCTCCAGGCTGACACCATCCAAAGTAGACCACCTGTAGGGAAACTGTCATAATTATCCCGCGTCGTTTAGCTTACTCTGTATGACTTAAATTGAACTAGGCATCGAACAATCTACCTCCTTTTTCAAGAGGCAGTCTACAATTGCTCTGTTTACATCGGAGAAAATTGTCAACATTGTTGAGGTACCAGACCAGACTGGAACCTGATCCAGGCGGTTATTCTGTGGTACTTGTAACTTTGTAATAGCTCCAGCAAGTCATCGTCCAACATGTTAGCTTCTTCCACCAGAGCTTGAGCAATTGTTTTCGCATCCTTTTTTGATATGTAAAGGCAAAATGACTTCAACAGCTCTTCTTCAGCGATGTTATCCTCTCTGCATATGCACAAGGCTAGGAAGGCATATGACAGAAACACCTTCATCTAGTCCAGTTCTTTCATCCCGAACAGCAGAATATGTGCAATGCTTTGCCACTCTTCCATTGACAATTGTACCTCATTGCAAATTACAGTAAAACACTTCCTTTGAAGTGATTAATCTCCAACCAGCTACCGAAAAACGACCTAAAAATTGGCCGGCGCCATTGATGTGGAATGCAATGTCCAATATTTGTGTTGGAACCCTTTGATGTTGCACTTGGCAAGCAAGACAATCTCTTTGAAATTCTTTGTCAGTCTCGACCGCGTAGGGATGCTATTCGAAGCCAAAATTGCTATTCGAATATTCGAGCAGTCGCACAGTTATTCGATCGAATAGTATTTGAATAGTCTATTGTTATGAACACAATAGCAATCACATTATAAACAAAAGAAGTCCCAAACAATTGGTTTTTGCGTGGCGTGAACAAACACTACAAATTCGCGGACATTCAAACAACAGCTCATGCAATGACGAGTTACAAACAGGCAACACGGAGATTACGATAGGTTCTTGCTCAAGAATATAAGTTTGTCAGCAAGATCAGCATTCAACCTGTTTCGTTTGGCACAAATTATATTGCCGGTGGAGCTAAACAGCCTCTCGGAAGCGACTGACGACGGTTGGAGGGCGAGATACTTCCTCGCAAGCAGCGACAGAACTGGGAAACTCGATGCATTTGCTTTCCAGAAGAGCAGAGGGTCTTCTTCGCAAGAAACTCTCGCCGTCCCCAGATATCTGCTGACTTCAGCACTTGCATCATGTCTGTCATAGGTTGCGTTTGTTAGTTCCTCAGAACCGCCGAAGTAATCGTCGGAGAACAATGATGCCAGCGCTCCTCCTGTTCCAGAAGGCTTGGATTTCTTTGCTGCTTGGGGTTGATGCTCGTCTTCTTCACAGTCGGCGTGCCCCTGAGCCTGCCTCAACCCACCATTTCGCTAGCAACGTTTGCAAGCAGTTGGTCACGCTCCACGGTGTTTAAGTGATTTGTACTTTTGAAGCGAGGATCAAGGAGAGTACCTGTGTTCATCAGAGAGACAACATCGTCTCTGGTGCATCGTTTGGCCAAGTCTTCCTTCATCGTCCTGTGCATTAGCTGGATTTGAGTTTGGTCAGATGCTGTACTCAAGTGCGCCTACAATTGCTTCAACAACGGAAGAGCACTGCCAATTGAAGCAACATTTTCAGCACTGAGGGCCTGTGAGGCCAACTTGAATGGCTTTAGTACTTGGATTATTGCCTCGACAAGCGTGTACTCATGCAGGCTGATCTCGAGGTGTGACAGCGTCGCTCGTCGCTCTGTTATGACGGCCATTGTTGCTGGGTACAAGAGCAAAGCCCTTTCCAGCATATCAAGCGTACTGTTCCAACGTGTTGAAACGTCGATGACCAGTTTCAGTTTGTTTACTGCTTTCCTATCGCTGTCTGTTATATTGAGCCGCTCTTGAGCATCTTGCAGAGCCTGTGTGGCCAGAGCTGACATGTAGAAATGCCTGGCAGTAGCACGGACGCGGCCCAAAACACAATCGACTGCTGGAATAGCCAGACCTTTCTGCACAGCTAAGTTCAGTGCATATGCCATGCAGCCAATGCTCTTGAAAACTGTTTGTTGTTCCACGGCATTTGTCCATGCCCTGGCGTTGTCCGTCATGATGCAGCAGACATTGTTGATGGCGAAATCGGCAACGGTTGCCTCAATGAACTGGGCAATTGTAATGCATCGTGGGAGCCACGAACTACTCTTGCAGCAAGACAAGCAGCCTTTAACTGCCACGATTCATCTATGAAATGTGCCGTCAATGATATATAGGCTATCTGGTTGATTGCTGTCCACCCATCTGTCGTACAAGAGACCCAGCTACCGATCGATGTGGCTTTTTGCAATTGGTCCTGCAAATTGAAATTACTCCATTGAAATTACATAATGTAGAGAAAATTTGATACAACATGCACTGATGTAACTTGGAAAATTAGCAATAGTTATCAACAAATGTGTAAAAGCTGAACATCAGTAAGCTAAAGATGCTTTGACAAACGCTTACCTTAACGTTTGCCTTGTCGCTGTCGTACAGTTTTATGATTCGGCTTCGCACGGCATCTCGATCAATAACTGTGTAACCAGGAACACAGACTGCCATCGAATTCTGGAAACCATCTCCTTCAACAATCGACAAGGGCCTCAAGTCTTTAGCGACGAATCTTGCTATTGCAGCGCTGATCTCCAATGCTCGCTTTGAGCCACTGTCCGGATGTCGGGGCTGGAAGTGCTCCGAAATGCTCTTACTCGTAGAGGCAGCTTTACCACTCCCTGATTGCAGGTCCTTGAAGTCTGCTGGATGCTTGTAGCTTAAATGATTTTTTAGACTTGTTGTTAAATTGTGATACACCAAGGAAGCTTTACATAAAGAGCAAGTCACCTTACTTTTGTTGTCGTTCGGGGTGAAATATTTCCAGTACGGACTTCGACCGGTCTTTGAAGCAGGCTCCATGGTGTAAATGTCAGTGAACTCATAAGGATAACATAGCACACTCAACTGATTGAGGGGTTTTATATTCCTTACCTATTTATAAGATATGCATTGGCTCCGTGGGTTATTTAAAAGCCGCTTTCTAGACGTCGACAATTTCTCCCGGTGTCTTGATTTGGGTGCTACGCTTTCCGCTCGTTGTAAACGCACGTGGCTTTGTTGACATATGGTCTGGCTCTTGGCATCCGCTTAAAGTAAACTGCTTCCTTTGGCGCTGTGTCTGTTGCTAACAACTGAATCGTAATTGGTCTAGATCTAGAATATTACCTTGGCCTATTAGATGCCATGTGCTTGATGACGAAAAAAGAATCTGTTGCAGACTCAGGAAATACGCGGCAGACGAGTTCAATTTCTTGCTCAAACAAAAGACACAGACTATTCGAAAACGCGTCGAATAATAGAAAAATATTCGAATAGTCAATTTCCTATCACTATTCGAATATTATTCGAATATTCACTATTCAAATAGCATCCCTACGACCGCGTGACTCCACTATTGCGAGACGAAATCAGCGTTGGAGTTTCATTTCTTGCTCGCCTCTTTTGGGCTGTTCTGCGGTCTTGAAAATGAATCCACTCCTTTCATGACGTCTACTCATGGAACGGACCTCTACCAAATAAACCACGTAGTTCCTCTTTGTCACTTGAAAAGATGACTGCTGATCATGTTGCTGACACCAGGGTCTAATTGAAAAATTTAATTTTTATGATTATGATTAGGCCCTATAATTGGAATCACACCGTAAATATTAAATTGGACATTTGTCTGCTATGGCGCCTCTTATGCAACATAATCACTGTGCTATAAATCATATTAATAAGCGATAATGTAATGTATTACTGTAGAATACAGATTGTTACATAATTACTAGCAAGTAAAACTATCTGATTGTAAGTCAATCAGTGTCTTCTCTGAAATTACCTATTGATTATTATCTTCAGTCTCCTCTTGGCGTGTTGTGTGGTCACCAACCAGCATACTGATGAGGCAAGGTATTAAATCGATATCGAACAATACCTTGTCTATGCCTAGCTGGGCAAGTGCCATCTGATAGGGAGTATAATTTCCCAGTCTTTCAATGACAGTCATCCCATAGTGGTATGTCCTGTCATCCCGCGATTTGCCCACTTTGTTCAGAAGACTGTTCAACTGGTTGTCAACAGTTTCTAAAGCAGTGTCCACCTCCTGGACCCTTTTCTTAGACTTTTGTGCTGGTGTCGCCTTTGGCACCGACGACGAAGATGCAAGAGAGCTTGTTGGCGAGGTGGAAGATTTGCTGATTGGATATATTTCATCAGTAGGTACCGGTATCACAATATTGTCGCAGATGGGATGTTTGTTGATGTGCTGCAAGCAAACAATACAATGTATAGCAACTATTTTTCAGCCACCACACATAAAGGTCAACATCACACAAACCTCACTTCTTATTGTAGTCTGCAATCCATTTCATGTGGTTCCAAAATCTCCAATCGGGCTTCTCCTTCGCAGCAGCACAACTTGCACATTTTCTCTCATATGATCTCTTCTAGGTCATGAACGTGTCCTTCAAATTCTTCCATTTTTGAACACCTTAAACTTAACGAGACAAATTGTACATTATACAATCGAGGCTGGAAGGCGATTACAAAACGGATACGCAAGTCAATCGCGCTTATTTCACATAGCATAAAAATTTCATACCTGTCCATATCTCTGCAGTTGCCTCGGTCATTACCACGGCAATGTCTGTCCAGTTGTTCTTCTTAACAAATCTATCATCCTTGAAGTCGGGGTGACTTTCATTATACAGCACAGGTCCGGCACAAACCAACTCGATAAAAAGCTCTTGCCATTCCTTCGTCGATTCCTTTACTCGCTGCTGTCTCATAACAACGCACAGGGAATGAGCGAAGGGATCAGAGGGTCAAGAGCTGGCCTGACAGAGATAACACAAGTCTCGAATCGAATGTTGTTGCACCGCTTCCCTGTTGCATTTGGCAATCTTGCGCCCTGGATCTGCGCATTTCATTGTTATAAATTAGCCAATCACGAACAGACAAGTTGTGCTATTCCTGCCCATCGCACGTTTAGAGCTTGACATATCGAGCTTGGGCCATTCGTGAACTCCACTCGATGCGAATCACATATCGCTATTGTTCTGCTATTTGCAAGGGTCCATTCGCATGCTATTTGTGATAGTGTGGCAGGGGCTTCAGTCTGTCAATAGTTTGAAGCAATTTGTTGGACATTAAAACGTCAGCACAAAAATAGGCCAACAGGAAACAATCAACATGGAGATAGGGTCGAGAAGACGGAAAGACTTTAATAAGTCCTATGCAGTAGTAATGTTAGTATGTTACGTACTGTCATTGGCCAGATCTAAACACGGATGTTGCAGTAACTCTTGCACCTGATTTGAACTTATAAAATCCTGTTTGATACTTGAACACAAACATAATGTCAAAAGAGGCTGTGTGTTATGTGCTTTTCTATTTCTCGGGGGTGGTTATTTCACAAACAGGTTGTTGTTTTCATGCTTATCAAACAGAAAATATTTTGCCTTAATGTGGCTTTGCAGAGGGGTGAAAAACTGATGACTGTGACGTAAGCTCGAACCATTGTCAAGTACAATTAGGTAGTCCCAATCGCGATGGACTTTCGGAATTTTCGGTGTAAACTGTACAGTTAAGGAAATCTACATTAAATCGGTGAACTACAATGTCTATGTTAATGTTGGAACTATGTTGACGAGGAATTCTGAACACCATAAGGTTGTCTGGGTGCTGCTGTGACATGATGGAGCAGAGATCAATTTTTTAATGAGCCGTTTTGAGCTGAATTTGCGCTCACGTTGCACTGAAGACACAGGCAGAGTGCACGCTATAGTGACGATTAACTACAGCTCTGTGAAGACCTCTCTCAGAGCATGCAGGTATGATCAAAGCTCATGAGAGAAGCCGGTTGTAAATTGGCATCCTTTCTGTCGAGGAGGTGCTGAAAAGTGCCGACCATTGATCAAAATGCATATTAGTCACTTGTGTAACGCTTTGAAAACTTCAGGAATAGGGCTTCGGAGTGGAACACATCAAAAGTTAGGCACTTTGCAGTTATCCCTTTCGTGTTGAGGATGTTTTTGGCCTCAAATCGCTTCTCAAGCTCTGCAGTGATCCTGTCGATATTATCAAACATTTATCTCGAGAATTCATTTCTTTCTGCTTGCTGATCGGTATCACCGCAGATGAGCACCATTAAGGTGACAAGGACAACTGATGCACTGTTGTATCCTTGCCTAGCACAGTTCAACATGTTAGCATCTACTGTGTGCGGCATTGCTATGATTGTATCTGAGAATCCATCTGCATCGAAGCTCTCAACCTCAGCTATGCCTACAAATTCTTTGTGATTGGCATCTTCAAAGCAATAGCTCACTGCTACAGAAATCGAGTCCCTTATTTCCTTTGTGTTTGAACCCTCTGGTATTGCACTTGCCAAGCAAGACAATCGCTTTGAAATTCATTGTCAGTCTGGACCACGTGACTCCACTATTGCGAGACGAAATCAGCGTTGGAGTTTTATTTCTTGCTTGCCTCTTTTGTTATTTATCAACAAGTAGCGTAAAGTACTTCGTATCTTTCAGCTCTTTCCTGATTTGTTCTCAAAAAATATCGCTCATACTGACAGGCAGTGCATTTTGAATGGAATGATGTGTGTATTTGGTGTTGTTGGGTCAGCTTGATTGTTTCAGCAACAGCATGGCCATGCTTTAGAATAAAGGATAGCATAGCAAGAAAGTTGCCTAAAGGATGGATCAAAATCAAGGTCCTACTTATTAACAACTTTGTATGACCTGCCTGTTTGCGCTGGGCAAGTTTCTACTGAGCGTTCCGAAGCAGAATATGGTAGAGCGTGCACATGCAGTGCTAGTTGTTCTTTATGAATTTTGCTTGTGCCATCTCTTGAGGCTGGGCAACTGATTTGAAAGTGCTGAATTTTAGTTTTCATAATGAGCAATTGTAGTGACGTCTTGAACATGTAGGAAGCTACCTTGGTGTGACCTCAGTTTGTCGTCATTGATATTTCCCCCATAGCATCGTTTCCAATTTATGGAAGCCGGTCGTAACAAGCTTTTGTTCTTTACGATCTTTTGTAGAATATCTGCAGTAGTAACAATACACTGCGTCTTTAGATTTAGAATACTGGATCGATGGATACCACTCGTAAAGAGACTGTGTGAACGCGCTGTATTGTCTTCCAATTGAGTGTGTTGGACATTTAACAGAGTAAGGTTGTGCAAGTGGGCTGTCTTTTGTCATTGAAACATCGTCCGGGCCATTTCGTTGGGATGCATCATTTTAGCCTTGCTGTTCACCGGGAGCTGAAATAGAAACATGAGTTAGTTTTATTCAATGGCCACAACGTGCCGTCACCACACGATGATTGGACGGAACAGCAGTTGGATGAAAGTGTCCGAATCAGAGAACAACTGAGGAAAATTTGTGACAACATAATCAAGTCTTCTTTGCAGTTTTCGGACCATTGAACTGTGTGGCGAGTTCAGCGATATCAGGTCATGCAGATTTAGCAAGTCTATAAATAGATCTGAGTTACCGTTTGCTTTTATGGTAACGGGAAAGGGTGAAGTAGGCAGACATGCGTTAAAATTTGTAATGACGACCATGATATCAGGAGATAGAAGAACAAGCAGAATGAAGGATAATTTACTGTAGAACTCACATTCGGCATCACAAAGCTACGTAGACGAATAGAATGTCAATTTATATACATATCAAATGCTTCCTGCTGGTCCGTTAATCAGAATTGATACAGAGCGTGTATTGCAATTGTTGCACAATTTACGAGTAAATTATATAGGTTTAGATAAGAAAATAGAAATAGGATTCACCGAAATGTGTTTCACGACCCTGGAATTAGTCATGGTGCTCTGAATCTCCTTTACTGGTTCCTTAAATATGTGCGTATGATATCCGGTAGGTGTCCCTAAAAATTTCATTGACACAGCATTGTCGTAAAAGCTTGGTTGTGCTGTCAGATCTGGCATCTGTGCTCAGTTGCTTTCTTGCGCTGTTAATCAACTCCTTTGAACTAGGCACTATTGCCAAGTACTCTCCCATGAAGCTGTAACTTATTGATGATGATAAGACATTAGCTGTATCAGGATTTGCTAGAAATGCTGTTGCTTAGCAAACAGTCACTTCATTGCCATACAGACCATTTCAGTTGATTTCATAGTAACATATTGTTTGTTTTTGTAGACCTGAGCCTACAGCCATACCTCGACCAAATTGATCATCTGGAAGAAAGTGTGACAAAACTAGAAGAGTCTGCCAGCAAGCTAGACGCTTATTCAAAGCAATTAGGTATGCCGCCCGGTAATGGATTTGCGTTAAGTGCAGTGTTGTTGCCTTTTGTATAACCGATTATGTTGCTGGGGTGAGACCAATCAAAATAAGCATGTTTGATCAGCTTCTGCATGCAATTTCTTATCAACGGTGTTAAATTCATCTTGTCTATGATGTAAGTCCCTTTCATTGTAGCCTTATTAAAGCGTAAATCTTGTTTTGTTTTTTACAATTCTCCAGGTATGACATGTTTTTGCTTGTGAATTAGTTTCATTTGGAGGAACTTGCGCTTGAAACAGGAGCCATGTAAATATTGACTAGTTAAGTTTTTGTGATTGACTTCATTCCAAGTATAGAAAAAAAAAAACAAGATGCGGTCAATGCCCTAATCCTAAATTCTTGGATTCATGAAGGCTAGCAGGTGAATGATTTAGTAAATGTTTATTTTGTCATATCAATAACTAAGAGAAGAAGTTAAAACAGTTTCCATAATCAAATAAAATGTTAATTGTAACCAAGCTACAATATAATTGCCATGAGTCAACCCTCAAGGTCGGCCCGCTGCATTGATGTTTTCCCACACGATTAATTGTAAAATCGTCGCTGTGTTGTCCACTCGTCGTATCATGTCCTTTGTCCGCTGTTCGTCGTGATTGGTCTCTGTGGAATTGTTTACACATCGTCTATTGTTCCTGTCGCCTCGTCAAAAGTATAAAGTCACCGTGTGCAAGTTATTGGTCTTCAATCGTCGCTGTGTTGTCCACT
>OFHS01002591.1:0-20295 GCA_900245855.1 Calvadosia cruxmelitensis | reverse complement strand
TAATTTGCAAATCATACCGTTTGTCCATAAATACACAAATACAAGTGTTGAAATTTTTCACAAATAAAGAGACATATAAATAAGTGTTGCAATAACAATGTCTAAATAACAAATAATGTAACAATGTCTCATCTATCTTTCTTTGCATTTGAATTCCAGAATGTTATCAGTTCTTTTCTTTGCTTCTCTTGATATTCAACAAACTTGTATAATTCTTTCTATTCTTCAATTTATAAAGCTGTAAATCTAGGGCTTCCCAAACAAACAAGCATTTATGCTTATGAGATGATCCTGACCATGTATTTCTTTTTTACTTCACAACATGTTAATTGACATTGTTTTGATGATCAAATAAAAGTCTATCTATCTAATATTCGATTTCCCCTTCGAACAAGTTATAAACATTTAAAGCCTGAAATAACTATCGTAGAGTATGTTGGTTGCAGATGTTACTACGACGGAGGGTGGCCAGCCCGTCCGAAGGCTTGAGAGTACAGATAGCAAGAGAATGACATTACGAAATACAAGACATTTATAGCGACTGACGGAGGGTGCTGATTGGCGGTCTGAGTGCTGACGTAAATGCCTGATGAGACCGCCACACTTTCAAAATGAGAGCATTGAGCCTCAATCAATTTTTTTGGTTTTCATTCAAATAAATGTTATCGGATTCGGGAAGATTGGTAACGACGGTGACCTCGGAAGGGCAGGCGCATCAAACCCCTTCCCTGAACATCATCGTCCTATAGCACTGCCAAATCAGCGTCACTACTCTTGAAAACACAAAAGCAACTTCTTTGATTGAATTTATAGGAACGGTATTAACAGTAACAATGTGTTATGGCTTTGCTGCTGAATTGACGATGCAGGATGGGTCAATTCAACTTTCACTCAGGGACACAAGTAACTCAGTTGCGGCGGCCATCTACAACGGCGCTGCACAGGTAGTTTTTGACTTCACCATAAACCCACACAAAATCCTTGGCACAATGTCAAATTAGACTTTATTCCGTAACTGTTACAATCTAACACAAATTCAATATATAGTATCTCTTACATTATCTTGATAAATCTTTAACTTTTATATTACTTTTCCATATTTGGCCTGACGTCAAAATGGAACAGTGCCATCGCCAAGATTGGGACTAGAGACATACTGAACGCAGAGGCTGACAGGAGAAGGATGCCTGCCACGCCCAAATATAGTCACACCCATGCTACGTCGCAAACCAATGGCAAGTGATCTGATGGTGACACTATCGAGGGAAGAGCAGTGAGGCTCTCAAAAGCACTCCTGCTATTTATTGGAACAACGGCTTCAGTTCTGAATTTCTCATTACCAAAGATATAGTCCAATGTCCCCTTGAAGCCCATAACAAAATTAGTAAATTCCGGAAATCCAGACAAACTTGTCAGGCTGTAGGAGTGTTGCAGACTTGACAACAGTGGTGCAGACTCACCAAGGGTCACATTTGCCCACACATCAGCGTCATGGCAACCCACAAGGCCAGACAACAGAAACTTCACTAGGACTGTGTCTGGTGTGCTGTTGAGATCCCCACACAGCAAAACACCAATGTTCTCTTCAGCGACATCATGTTGGATAGTAAATTCACGAAGCAGTCGGGACATTGCATTCATCATAAGATATATCTGCAATATTCTGATGTGTGGATAATTTGCCTTATAATATAGATGCGTATTTATGATCGCAACGATCTTCATGGATTCGCCTAAGGCGAAAGCCCTATCCTGTAGAATCACCAGCTGGCCAACAGCAGACTTACGAGTAAATTCTTCCACAAAGCCTGGATTGATAGCAACTAATTCCAGCAAAAGGTCATTATTTTCAGCTGTAAAAAGCAGTTCCTTGCAGATAACTCTTTCCTGCTTCTGTATCACAAATCTCTTCTCGTTAAAGAACAGTGCTTCTCCCTCGGGCGCACCACCAGCCTTCAAGCAATAGCTGCTGGAATAATTGTGTAAAGTCAATGCAGGTCTGAAATATCTATCAAATTGCTTTGAATCACATTCTTGCAAACAGATGATGTCCGCCTTGTAGCCTGTTATCTCTTTAAGTAACAGCTGACGTCGATATTCTATGTCCATAGCGTATCCTGGGCAATATGGAAACAGCCGTGTCTTTGCAAATTCAGTGCCCGCATAGCAATCAGCCAGGATATTATACGACATTATGCGGAAGGTTTGTTTGCTATGCGATATGTCTTCTGTGCTAACATGACGCACCTCAAATGGACAGCAGCCAGGGCCCGCAGCAACAGGCATCATGGTAACAGCAATGTGAGGTTCAAGGCACTGCTCTGCATCATTCCCAGGGTAGCACTCTAACCTGAGAAAAGTATCAATCAAGTTATTGCCAGGTACAAAAATCGGTCCTTCAGCTAAACGCTGCCAATCGCAAGAGGAATTTGTGTCAGTGTTAGAAAGACTGGTGTGCCACACCAAAAGAGATTGTTTAAAGTTTGCAAATTCAAATTCAATTATTGGAAAAACAGGAAATCCTGCCATGACACAAGCTGGAAGTTCAAGCTTTGCAAGACCCGGGGGATTGCATGCAACGATGTAGGCAGTCTCGTCGACCCACAATTCATAGCCTGTTTTCCAAGCGTCTGCATTTCTCAAATCTTTATTGACTTCCTCTCTGCATGGCTGCTGAAATAACAACACTTGAGGAATGGAAGTCACTGTTAAGTCTTTTTTCTTTTTTACACCGTCAGCTAACAACTTTTGCTTGCCAATTGCAAGAGCAATCCGTCGAAGGGTACAGGCAATCTTCTCTTCTTTGCATCGCTTGAAAGTCCTCGACTTGCCTAAATATTCCAAAGAGAGCGACAACATGGATTCTTTTTCGGTCATTTTAACCACAGCTCGTAGCACACGTGAGCAATCCATTGGCAGAGCTTTGCTTCAACTTCAGTTCGTGTTGATTTAGGTCTAATCCCACGGTTTGAACATTTTTCTCTCGATTCCTTGCTGCTTGATCAGCCTCTTCTTCCAACTCTTACGCGAGTCTAGCAACAAAGAGCAGCACAAGGTGGATACATCGTCATTTTGAATCTTAATTGGTGCTCACCTGAGCCTAAGTACTGCAGTTTAGATAGTAATCGAGCGACTAGCTGCACTCGCCTTTGCTTGGTTGAGCCTTTGAGGAGATGCTGGCGAGCTGCAATCTTGAATCTCACTGTCTTTATGACGTCATCAGTAGGGGGTTCGTTTGGTACTGAGACCAGCGAGGGAGGGTGTGCGCGCGCAGTCATTTGCATGCCATGGTGGCGATCATGTGACAGCCACGCGGGTGCTGTGATTGGTCAGTTGCATGCTTCCAACTGTCAACTGCTCTTGACTGCCATGTGCACCTCGGCCCCATTGTAAGTGCGCCGACGTAAACAAGACCAGAGATTGAGGGAAGAGCGGATCTGTCTTTTCATGAGCGAGTGGGACTGCTATTATTGCTGTCTTTACTGCTACAAACGCTCGCGTATCCTTGGACAATACGCTTAATTCGTCGTCTGCGTGCATTTGCCTTTGGTCATGAGAACTGCTTCTTTTGCTGTTGTTTGCGAGCCACTTACGTCGACCTTGTTTTGATTTGCTCCACTGTCGTCGAGGTGCTTGTTGGCAACAGACGCTGGGGCATTCACTTTCGCATACCTCGAACGAAGGTTTGCCAGCAGTCACCTGCTCTGGATTCACTGTGGTCCTTCTTTGCTCGCCTTGTGAGACGTCAATTTGCAGTCATCGTTTCTCAAATCGATGCTGCATCAAATCAACTGGAGATCTTTCAACCCCGATGCAGTTATCTTGCCGACATAAATAGAAATTGTCACGCTGAGAAATGGCCAGCTTCGACCAACCAGTTCTGGACGATGACACCCTTGCAAAAGAGGATGAGCTGGAGGTGAATCTGCATGCTGTTGTATCTGCAAACGATGTCCTGCAGAGTTCTGTTGATACCAAGGCAGAGAAAGATCGCAGAGACATCAGAGACCAACACCAAGAAGAGGATGATAATGGGCTTTGGCTCAATTTACCCATCGAGTCCTCTGACGAAGATGCAGCCGGCAACACAGTCCAGGTTAGAGTGGCATCTGATGCTTTCGGTTTGCATCAGGTCTTATTGTTGTGGTCGTTAGCTCCTGGCTTTGTCCTACGGAGAACTTCACGATCTTTAGCTTCTTGCACGGATGTCTTTCGTGCTGTTGATGAGTGAGTTGTACAGTCGCTGCGCCTGCTTTGCTGCTGCCACGGCAATCATGCAACGACGGCAGCTACCTCGACATTCCTGTGAGTTAGTGTCAGAATTATCCCCTGCTTATCGCCAACTTCGCGTAGCCACCCCCTTCCAGACAAAGCAGCACTCTTCTGGCTGCTTGCTGGCTAAGACGTTTGCTGATGCACGAATTCCCTTTCTGGTTGTTGTCTTTGGTTGAAGAGAGTTGATCTGGATTATTCAATTTGCCAGCGCGTGTTGTGTTTGCTTTGGATAATTCATGACTTTGAATCTGGAGCCGTTCGTATACCATCCGATGGTCAATCGTAGCCTGTTGGATTGTCAATGGGGAACTGATAATCCGAAAGTTGATATTGATTGTCTGTGCGGCTGACGACGATTACGCTCTGAATTTTCTCTACGTTTCCTTTCAGACCCGACCTGACTTAGAACCTGAGAAATACATAGAGCAATACGAGAAGCTGTTGACATACGGCAGCAAGTACGCGACACCGAGCAGTGAAACACCAGAGCATGTCAAACTGCAGACCCCGACATCCCACTACGACTATCAATTCTCAGAGAAAGACTACCGCCGTGAGTTACTGTTAAATGACTGTGAAATGTCACCGTTTGCCTTGCATTTTACACAGCAACCTGTTCATCTGTGATTGAGCCTCCAGATTACGATTCATTCATATGGATTCATGGATGGGTAGGCAGAGGCACAATAATGAACAAAACACACAACCGGATGAATTATGAATGCATTTCAAGCTTTGGAAAATCTCACTGCTCCATCGACTGTTTATTGAAACTGTTGCTAAGTAGGATGATTTAAAGATGATATTTGATAGACAATGATGAACTTATTTACTCAATCTGAATTTTCATAGCTACCAGCTGTGTATGATCACTAGCAATATCAAATTTCAACTATTTATTGAAAACGGTAGAAACGTACTCATTTTCAGTTGCTACATGGAAAAGATCAATGCAGACAGGCTAGTTTTTGCCATTGATTCCACAATTACTCTGTTTGGTAATGTAATGTAACAAAATCAAACACTCCGCTGGGTAGAGAAGTTCTTTAGGGGTAGAGGAAGAGTGATTTCGTAAATACCATCTTCTCTTGTCGTGTACTAATTCTGCCCATTGTCTAGCCTCAAGAATCAGTTGTGCCACTGAATAGTATTTGCATGCCGTGTCGATATAAGTAAGTATTCAATAATTGTATTTAGAACTAATTATTGATTTCAAGTAAACTAAATCTATCAATCAATCAAGCAATCTACGGTTCTTTGCATATCGGCGAGGGTTATGATAGCCGGTCTGTTTGGTGAAGGGCACAATAGACTGTGCGTCACCATAAAGACTGCAGGTGCAGGCTAATGGACAAGATGACAGGATTCATATGTGTGACATTAATCATGACGAAGCATCCAGCCATGGAACTGTACTCGCCTCTTCAACATTGAAGGAAAAGTAGATTTTGCAGAACAAACTTAAATTCAGTGCCATTATCGTAGAACAAGTCAAACTGATTCAATCTTACTGTTAATCCACTGTATGAAGACCCTGTCGATCTTGTTGACCAAGGACCACATTAACTCACAAATGTCAGTATTGTCATTTCATGGTGAAGGTCAATCTTGCGCATTTTGACATGGCATTACCCACTAGCGACAGGTTGTCTGGGCTTTAAGCATTTCAAGATCCAATGAAACCTGTCTGAAATGGTCACCTTCGATGCCTGAGGAAAATGACCTTTATAGACAGGTGACCTTTCTGTCCAGGTTGATTTCTATAGGAAATGTCATTTATGGGTTATGAAGAGTGGCCATTATACACAGGACTTCTACATAGGGGTGGCCCGCTAATATAGGTTTGGTTGTATGAGTAAATGACGGTAGGACCACTGTAATTTATGGCGACTGACTGTGTGTAGTGACTTGTTACAGTGTGACTTTCCTGTTGGTTTTTATGCTGGCTTAATATGTTGGTTTGATGTTACAGGGCACAGGAAAGGTTCTCACCACTACCATGAGCCGCTTCGTCCTCTGGCCACTCCACCGCAACATGAACCTCACCGTCGTCATCATCGCAAACATCGTCACAAAAAAGAAAAAGTTGACAAAAAGGAGCGCAAGGACAAGGATAAATCTGTTAAATCACCACAGAAGCTCCCTCAAGTCAAAGTCTTGCCTCAAATTGCAGAGGATAAGATCTTGACACCAGGTGAACTAAACAAGAAGGAAGAGCCAGCAGTGCCAGTGAAAGACAAGAAGGATGGCCCTAGCAAGAAGCACTCCAAGCACAAGAGGCATCACCACCACCGCGGCATCTCGCAGCAGGACAACCTTGAGTCGCGCATCCGCTCTGGCCTGCAGACGCTGGAGGAGGAGAAGAAAGCCATTAAAGGTATCATGGGGGAGATGGATGAAGCGGGCGAGTTGGATCACCTGGAAGAAATAGCAAGTAAGTGGTTAACTGACTGACACTGATGTCAGTGTAAGATAAACAAATTTCTAAATAGGTACTCAGCCAGTACATTTGCAATATTGATTTCTGTTTTGCATTCACTTTGTCAGGTCATCGATTTGAAAATATGAAAGGTGTGCGACGGAGGTCCATTGTGCCTCGCCAACGGTCAGGCATGACGACCCACATCCATAAAACATCTCCTGTCGCTAAACCCTCACACATGCAGATCACCCTTCCACAGTTCAAGCACAACCATGACCCTAAAGAGGTTGGCAACGATACGTATCTAATGCAAATGCCATGCCAATACACACGCTGCGGCATATTTCTATCAGTAATTAGGCGAGCCTGCCTGGGGCTCGACTTCGGCCTTGACAAGTGTATGCTGATGTGCAAAATGGTTTCTGTTGTCAGGGTTTTGTTGAATTGGAAGAATTGAGTCGGGATGAGAACAACGAGTACCAATGGCGTGAGCGCGCCAGATGGATCAAATTCGAGGAAGACGTTGAGAAGAACGACCGTTGGGGCAAGCCGCACGTGGCATCTCTTTCGTTCCATAGTCTACTGGAGTTGCGAAAAGGGATTGAGAATGGTATGCCTAATCAGTGGTCAACAGACCCTGTCGCTGCTGTTGTTGTTGTTCTTTGTATCTAGGACACTATTTTAAAAGGTTTCTGGACACTAAGCATGATAGTGGATTACATGAATTTGATTTTTATCACAAATAGTAATTTTGGCCAACCTCTACAATTGTTTCATGATTTGTGATCCATTGTACAGATTAGCTAGTTGTTTTTGTATTGATTTGACTGATTTATTTTTATGGCATAAATCATGAAAATCAACATTGAGATTTTGCAAAGCTAATTTAGCACATTGCAGTCTATTTTGTCTTCAATTGGACTACATCTCTTCTCCAAATCTCCAATGATAATGCTTGAGTCAGAAGTTAGTCTGAGGAGATATTCCAATGAACTCCATTTTATATCAAATTTATGCAATGAAACCTGTATTAGCGGCCACATCTATTGAGCAATCACCTGTATATAAAGGCCACTCTTCCTAATCCCAAAATGATACTTTATATAAAAATCAACAAGTACAGAAAGGCCACCTGCCTATAACAGTCATTTTTCTCAGGTACCAGAGGTGACCGTTGTAGACAGGTTTCAGCGTAGCAATGAAGAGCTAAATTGCTCGAGTTTCAGCAAACCTAAAGGATTATTTACAAAAGTTTCAACTACTCATAGTTGTTTTCTATTTGTGTAGTGGAATCTCTTGGCTTATTTATGATTTGCACTTTTGCAGTCATGTAGAGCAATTACTGATGATGATGTTGATGATTCTTGCCGCCAGGGACTGTGTTGCTTGACATTCAGAAGTACGACATGGAGAGCATCTTTGAATTGGTGGCTGAGAACATGGTCACGACAGACCAGATCGACCGTAGCCAGAAGGACAAAGTGCTCGAGGTATTGTTATCGAAGCACAGGCATCAACATCAGCAGCGTCCACTGCAAAGGCGCTTCTCTTTCGGCAGCCTCTCTTCCATCACCTCGCTCGACAACAGCACAGGGAAGGACAGCGGGTTGGACTTAGAATCGGACGCCAACAACAAACCTGCCGAGAACTCGACGACCGACCAACGCAAACCACTCGCAGACGACTCGGTTTTCGTCGATGTCAACTCAAAAGAGATGTCGCACGTCAATGACTTCCGACTGGGCGCCGATTCCGATGACTACAGCGACGATTCGTATCGCAACGAGAGGCAGGTACGTAATCCTCGTGAGGAGAGAGAGGCTACAATATGTGTTACCATGGCAGCAGATAAACCTGGCATGTGGTCCCTGTGATTTCTCTGTCATTGGTCGCTTGTTCTTTTTACTTTGCCCAGCCGTTGGGTGTTACTTTTGCACCGACGACGGAACAACGCGGCGAATCTAAGACTGTCTCAGATGTAAAGCAACGAATCCCTCACGATGCCGAAGCGACTTCCGTACTGGTTGGTAATTTGGAGGACCTATCCAAGCCTGCCATGGCTTTCATTCGTTTGGCAAAGGGCTGTCTCCTTGGCAACCTGACGGAGGTCAGCATTCCTGTTCGCTTCTTGTTCGTGCTCGTCGGTCCATCGGACAACTACGACCACTTCGAAATCGGACGTTCCATCGCAACGCTCATGTCCGACAAGGTACGTCACCATTGCATACAGGCGTCATACCTCGGCGGGACCCTCGGTCTCACCATCGGCCTCCTTCTGGCCTGAGGTGATTGAATTCTCCCCCCTCTGTCCGGTAGATCTTCCACGACCTCGCCTACTCGGCCAAGAGCCGTGACGATATCTTGGATGCCATCAACTCCTTTCTCGACGACAGCGTAGTTTTGGCTCCGGGGGACTGGGACAGGCACTTGCTTTTGCCTCTTCTTGAAGCGGAGATACTCAACAAGAAGAAAGAACGCATTGCCCTTCTGCGCGATATAGGTGCGTCGTGTTCAGCTATTCTGTGCTGCAGTCAACCAGTTACTCAATATGCGACAAATTTCGACCATGTAGTTGGGAGAAATGCCCCAACTGGGATTGGATGTCTTTATGGTTGTCGTTTCTCTTTTAGCGTGCATCGAGGCACCGCCGGAGGACAGCCCATTCTTCAGAACAGGTCGCTTCTTTGGCGGCTTGGTTCGTGATATCCGTCGCAAGATGCCTCATTACAAGTCTGACTTCAGCAACGGCCTAAACGGACGGTGTCTGGTCACCATAATCTTCATATTGTTTGCTACTTTCGCGCCGACAATCACCTTTGGCGGATTACTAAGCAAGAAGACAGACCAATGGCTGGGCGTCATCGAGACGATCCTTGCCACGTCCATTTGCGGTGTGCTGTTCAGTCTCTGCTCTGGTCAGCCTTTAATTATCGTTGGCACAACAGGACCGATTCTTGTCTTTGAACAGGCGACTTACCAGGTCAGTTTACCAATTAGCTCCATGGTGGATTGGTGGATGTGCTGTTTGAGACCGACATTGGCGTTGTGACCAATTATTGCTGTTGTTGTAGATGTGTAAACATTTCGACATTGAATTCCTTCCGTGGCGCTTTTGGATCGGCCTCTGGGTGATGCTAATCCTGTGGGGCGTGGTGGCGCTGGAAGGGTGCTATCTGGTTGAGTACTTCACGCGCTTCACTGAAGAGGTCTTCACCATTCTCATCTCGCTCCTCTTCATCTACGAAGCGGCCAGCTTTGTGGTCAAGGTAGTCAATATATCCGCTCTTCCCTCGATCGACGATTATCGCAGCTGACGCTGTCGTCTCGCTAATCGATCTGTTTTTGTTTGGAAGGTCTTCAAAGAGCATCCGCTGAAACAGGTCGCCGTCCGTGCCACCGTTGTCATGCCAATGAACACCTCGTTGAACCTGTCGTCGGCCGTGAAGACGAGCGGCCCTGCGGACCTGGTTACTGGCCCGGCGTCATCAGTAAAGAGCGGCGGGCACCCCAACACGGCCCTCATGACCGTCATCCTGCTACTGGGGACGTTCTTCGTGGCGTTTTACTTGAGGAAACTTCGCCATAGTCATTTCTTCTCGAGCCGCGTCCGTCGCATCATGAGCGATTTCGGTGTTCCCATAGCGATGATTGTCATGGTTGCCATTGACGCTTCTATTGGTGACGTATACACGACCAAGATTCCAATGCCATCCAGCATACGACCGACGAAGCCTGAGCGTACCTCGTTCTCAGTGAATCCCTTTGGCATGGATAAGCCGATGCACGTGGGCTGGATTGCGCTTGCGCTGGTGCCGGCACTGCTGGTCAGCATCTTGCTGTTTATGGAGACGGAGCTGACTGGCGTGCTGATCAACAAGAAGCGAAATAAACTGCGCAATGGCGGCGGCTACAATCTCGATCTTTTCGTCATGGGCGTGTTGACTTTCCTGTCATCTACGCTCGGACTGCCGTGGATGTGTGCGGCGACAATCCGCTCCGTGCAGCACGCCAACGCCCTGGCAATCCTCAGTCGATCACACGCCCCAGGAGAGAGGCCACATCTGGTCGAGATCAAGGAGCAACGACTTACCAACCTCGTTATCCATGCCCTGGTGGGCCTCGGTCTCTTCCTTTCGCCTGTCATCACGCACATTCCATTNGGTCGAGATCAAGGAGCAACGACTTACCAACCTCGTTATCCACGCCCTGGTTGGCCTCGGTCTCTTCCTTTCGCCTGTCATCACGCACATTCCATTCGCCGTCCTCTTCGGTGTGTTTGTCTACCTCGGCGTCTGCTGTCTGTCGGGCGTACAACTCGTAGAGCAAGTGGAACTCTTCTTCAAACCAACGAAGCACCGACCCAATAAGAAATATGTCCGCTTGGTAAGCCTTCTCCTTCGTCGTCACTCCCCATGTCCCCCTTCTTATGGGGATCTGTTCTNATTTTGCTAATCGGATATTTGCTGCTCTGCAGGTCAATCAGAGAATGATTCTGGTATACACATGTGTTCAGCTGGTATGTCTGCTGGTGCTGTGTGCCATCAAGTTGACCCCGCTTGCCCCCATCTTTCCCTTCGTCGTAATTTGCATGGTCTTCGTCAGGAAGCAACTGGAAAAGATCTTTACCGAAGAGGAATTAGACGAGGTCAGCGCACACGCCCTTGTCCCCACCTCCCGTAGTCAATCGCAACTTCATTGCCCTCGTTCTGATGTGACCTTTATTTGATCTCTTGCAGTTGGACAAAGAGGAAGACGATGAGTTCCTTGATGAACTCGACGAGTATGAGTCTGTCTACATGTCCTTCTGACACGTCAGTCAGCCAGTGTGTACAGTGTACAGTGACCGTCGCGTGCGAATGGGGATGGCGCGCCGCATAGGAAGATTTACCACGCAAGAAAATTATTATGATGTATTTAAAATATCGACTATTGATGGAATCAGCATGACATACGTTTGTTGGTTCGTTGCTGGGCAACGTGGAACTATGGTGTTTGTTTATCACCGACAGAAACGTTTTAAACGTTGCTCCCATTCACTCGACTGGTTTTGTATTGAAAATGCAATTCACCTGATGTATGTTTTGTGTACTGGGGCATTTGTTCGCCATCATATTTTTTGAAAAGGAAAGATTTGCCACTGTCCATGCGCAACTCTCGTGTATGTGTGTATATATGCATGGTATGATTGTATGTGTCTTTATTCAACAAAAGTCAACACAAAGAATTCATATGTAGCAGGATATATGCATTTGGCTCTAAAGGCTGCCATTTGAATCGGGAGCAGCCGCCGATTTTCGTAGGCTCCTTGTGGTTAAATGGAAACCGCGCATCGGAAGATCGGGAGTGAATCGGAAGGAGCCGGCGATTTTTCAACATGTTGAATTTTCGGGAGCGCACCGGCGGTGCAATGCGTTACGGCGCTTTCGATTCAAATGGAAACCAGGCTTAATACGCTGCACGGACAAGTGGCATAAAGTAATACGTCGGCAATTGTATACTTACGTGGCAATAGATATTAAAATGAATAAATTGTCTATAAAAACTTCCAAATTAACACGAGATCACTCTGATTTGAATTGGTTCAATGTTCTTGCCATTACGACACTCTGGAAGATTGTTCCAAATCTTTATTGTCCTTTGGAAAATCATCAATCTCGTTTTCGATTTGTTGGCCCGTGTGACGTTGAAGTTCTCTGTGACGTCGTTTGCGATTCTATTGCGTGGTTGCTAACTTGTCGTTGCGTTCTGTTGCGCGAGTGATGCCTACGAGGCACTGGCAGAGAGATGGTGCCCATCCTGCCGCCGAGGATAACCGCCTTGGGTATTATCTGGAGCGCAGGTCATCGTTGGACGGTCTGAGTGTTGCCCTTCTTGGTTTGCTGCTGTTGCTGGCGATTCCTGTGGCGCTCGGGGCTGCCGTGGCGTACAAGCAATGGCGAAGAGAGCGCAAGTAAGACACAGGGCAAGTGCTGCTCGCTTCATCAGTTGCTATTAAATGCATAATAAACGCGCATGCGGCATGCCATTGCAGGTCCGCTGACCGAAAACAGCTGATGGATGACCTCGAAATGTCTGAAGATGACATCTTCCTGGCTAGGTCACTAAAGGCCTGTCGACCGAGGAGGATCGAGTATGCTGATCATCCGCTCATTGAGTTGGGTCTCATGTTCTTTGTCATTATCGTAGCAATTAATGCCAGACAATTGTGAATTTCTCAGCAGCAGCAACCGCATTTCAATGCCAGATATCCTTGGCCGTGAGGTAGTCGAGAGATGTGGAAGCGAAGAAAAGGCAGCCGCAACGTAAGGCACAATGTCAACGTCCACTCACGTTAAGACGCTCGCGGATACTGCGCCGTGCATCGCGGTCGGTCATGATGTAGCTATTGGAACAGGTGAAATGTCTCGTTTTGAAGTTTAGTGGCCGTGTCACTATAATGATCGATGAAACGGTTCGTTTCATTTGAAGGTCAACCGGCTAAGGTCAAGAGAGAAGACAAAGATGACGCCACAGGGAAGAGGCACGACTGGTCGCTTGGCAACATAATAATGCTACTTGAGTGGCAATGTGAACATCAATAAACCAAATAAAATCAATTTGGATTTAGCTGTTGTTGTGTAGCTAAAAGTTGTCGAAGCTGACCACTCCGTGTTCTTGAGATGATCGCTTCCGCAGCTGCAGCAAACGCGGAGGCGAGGCTCTTGGGTTAAAGTGGACTCAGGTGCTTGGGTACTGATGCTTCAACTCTCGGCATGACTTGCATCAGAGTTGCACTAACGAGGCTTAGGTGATTACTTATGCAAGAGACGGGAGTTAACAGTGATCAATCATCGATGCTATATTCGCATGACGCTTTGTATTTCCTTGCTCCTTTGACGTCCATCGTTCTCTTTTGTTGTGACTATACCAGGAAAATGCGCTGCAATTGCCGAAATACTAGCCTACGTGCAGACCCTATAATTGTCTCTCGTCAAAACAATAGCTGTAATAGCACAGTTTTGGCGAGAAACAGATGCAGGGTCTGCATGCAGACGACGCAAGCTACCGAAACACCTGCAGCAGCGCTGTCTGTTCGTCTCAATCATTTGAGATCACATAACCATTTGATGCCTGGTAACTCATTGGTGGGCTGACTACTAAATGTGTGTACAGTCAAACCTATTTTAACGGCCACCTCTATATAGCAGCCACCTGTGTGGAAAAGCCACTCTTCATAATCCCGAAGTGACACTATCGATAGTACTCAAGCTGGACAGAAAGACCACCTGTCTATAAAGGTCATTTTCCTCAGGTCCTGAAGATGACAATTGCAGACAGGTTTCACTGTAGTTTGCTACAACGACTACACCTCACACACTGAGTAACAGCCCTGTGAATGGCACGCTAGATTTGGCAAATTTTTGTTCGGTGTGGTCTAGCGGACAATATGCGGCACTTGCTGAAAAGCATAGACCTGGAAGAGATTGTTCTTAGCTGCATTTAAAAACAAATAAAAATAGGATGAAATGTAGTGTATAAACAGTTGTTATTAATTTAGGCTTACGTTTTTAAACCATATACAAAGTTGTGAAACACAACTGAGCCATTCCATCGCGGTGGAGCACTTATAATTTATAAATCAGTATGAAAATGGAGTATGGTAACGCCTCGGGGCTCACTTCCCGAACGCGTCAAATGATGATGATGATGACACAGTTGTTATTAGTTTAGTCTTACGTTTTTAAACCTCACGCTCGTCATTCTGTAAAACGTACCTGTGCAGGTAACTGTGGAGGACATCTAGTGGTCTTGTTCAGTAGAATACGACTTTAAATATAAAATATATGATTATATGATTATATGATGATGCGTGGCTGCGAGTCAGGCGCCCCGGGTTCGACTCTCGGATCAGCTCACCTGACTCGTTGTGTCTTACATGTTTTCGTTCCCGTGAGCCCCTATGAAGACAAGCCATTTGATTTATCAAGTTCTCGATGCACAAATTGACATTTACATTTCTTACATTCCTTAAAACAAAAAACAGCCTAGGAAATAGCAAAACAAATTCTGGTAAATCAAAAATCAATAGACTATTTCTAGTTTTCTACACTCCTGTAGTAAAAGCATTCTTAGCTGCAGCTTGAATTATACTTAGCTTAAATCATACGTAAGATACTTAAATATACTTATTCTTTACTTATACGTACAGTAATAGATTTATACAAAATCTATTTCGCTACTAAAAAGCCTTAGTAAGCGATGACACTCACGACTCGATTTCGCGAAATGCGGACATAATCAGCACAGAGTAGAGGCAACTTGAAAAGCACCCAACACACAAAATGGCGGAGAACACTGGCCAAGAAGAGGATCTTAGTTTGCCGCGAGGTACATTTACAGTGTTAATTATTATATAATATGTAAATGGGCGATCAGAAATAGATGTCAACATCGTATTTCTATTTGTTTTTGTTGTTGAAATGATGCCCACTGCCTTCACTAGCCGCATTTCGCCTTCGCGTGAGCGGACAAATTTGCGTTCCTGAAATTTGTAGATAGCATAG
Organism: Calvadosia cruxmelitensis; assembly: GCA_900245855.1. Lineage (NCBI taxonomy): Eukaryota > Metazoa > Cnidaria > Staurozoa > Stauromedusae > Kishinouyeidae > Calvadosia > Calvadosia cruxmelitensis. The sequence goes on along the minus strand of OFHS01002591.1, from coordinate 5,055 downwards.
CTGACGACTACCTGCTGTTGTTCTGTTCTTCATGGACATGGTGAAAACCAGCAGAGTAATTAGCGGCAATGCTTGTATCACAATAACTAAAATGCTGACAATTCTTGTTTCGGACATGCTAGTAACATCTCGTCCTCAGTGTTTATTACCTCTGCATTTCCTAAGTTACTGGAAAGTTCGTTTTTCGTACGCCGAAGATTACGCCAGGCAGTGCTGCTCCAAGCTTGCGCCACGCCAAAATCAAGGATTTTTAGCAGTGTTTAGTACCAACATCTTCAGATTTTGGTGGCTGCGCCACGCCAATTACCAAATCACAGGGAAGCTCCACGCCGAAGACGTTCGGCGTAACCTACAAACTTTCCAGTAGGTAGCAGCAAGCAACATAGAACAATAATCTCTGTCTTTACACTCAGTGATGTAAAAGTTACAAAAAATAAGTAACTAGTTACATTTTAAAGTTACTTGCTTTACTCAAGAATAAGTTACAGTTACAAGCAACTTTTTTGACGTTACAAGCTACTTCAAACCAAATGTAACTTTTCGTTAAAAGTTACAAGTTACTTCTATTTTTAGCAACATTGTTGAAACAAAGAAACTCAAAACAACATTCAGTTTTCGTTCTGCCATTATACGGCATTTAAATATCAATGGCAAAAGGCAGGGCAAGGTATATAAAAATACGGAAAGTTTATTGATGAAATTATAGACCCGTTGTTTGCTGTTGTTTCGACAACTTATTCATGAATCGATTTGATTTTATAATCAATCATGTTTTGCTGGTCAATTAATTGAATTTCAGTTTCAAAATCGATTTTTCTCACACAAAACATCTACAACATCCAAGCATTCTTATTAATTGAAATCACAGAGACGTTTACCAGTTGTGAGCTGCTCACGTGTCGTGAATTCATGCGCTCCAATGCACGATTATTGTGGCTGCAATCGCGCGGCTGTGACAAAGGTTTGAGGTGCGACTAAAGGACATTGGAATTCATTATTCACACTTTCACGGCCGCTTTTGTTTCAAACAACCAAAATGGCAGCAATAGTCTCGGTTGAGAAAGCGAGATAATCTTAACTTTTTAAGTAAAATTCTGGCAGAGAATTCCTATTTTCAACGTTAAAAATTGCTCTGCAAACAAGGTCGTCACTCTTTTTGCTTTGTTTATTCTTTGAATCAGTTTCCCAGAAAGATGATCTGAGGAGCCAAGTGACCTTCTCTATTGTAAATGGCAAGGCAAACAATAGATTTGTAATTCAAAACTGACTTGTTAACTCATCACAAAGCCGCTATTATGGCAACACGATCTGTTGAAAAAGAGCCGTTTCCGTTGGTATCGTAATCAGAATCCTCAAGAACGACGCGCTCATAGACTTGCGACGGCTTTATTGCTCTTGTAGTGTGAAGCTGTCCTGGCACAAGCAAATTACCCTCTTCTGGCTTTCACTTTGGAAATAACAGCTTTTTGTTGTTACTGTCACGCAAATTGTAGGCCAATCAGGTGTCGAGTTCTTTGCAGAATGGCTGATGAAATTTAAGAAAGGAACTTGTAACGGAAAGAAATTGAGAAGTAACGCGTTACAGAAAAGAAAAAAGTAATGTGTTACCAGATAAGTTACGTTACAGCACAAAATGTAACTAGTTACACTAAAAGTTACTCCAAAAGTAACTTTTCCAAGTAACGCGTTACTCACAACACTGTTTACACTAGACACCCTTTAAACAAGGCACAAAGTCCCCAGACTGTCATCTTTGTGTTTTGCGCAACGGAGAAAAATTTCCGTAAAGTTTGCGCGTTTAGCCTCTCGTTGATGTGACAAAAATGCGTGGTCCAGCCGCGGTTATCAGCTTATTGCGCCGATAGAACGTGTTTTTCTGATGAAAATGTCTGCAGTAGAGCTTAATTCTCAGAATCTGTGCGGCTGGAATATATACTGCGCGGCGGAGATCTCCACCGCGCAGTATCTATTCCAGTCAGGCACAGAGATTGGTATTCAGTTAGCCACCTTAAACATGTCTATTTAGATCTAAGACTCTGGGGTACAAATTCATCTAGAGAATTTTTTATCGGGGCACAGATGCCAAACTCTGCAGACAGCGAGACGACTAAACTAATATAGACCTATAAATAGAATCTACTTGTTCACCTTTCCTCTGCTATCAGTTTTAGTTGCTTGAAAAAACATAAATCTCGGACAAAAAATATGCGAATAATACGATTTCTTGAACGTTTTAAAGTTCCAATGATAAATTGCTAGGGAAACTCAAAATCTCAGAGACTTGAGTCCAATGTGGCCGAAGATTGCGCCACAGTGCTGTGTCGAAGCTTACACCCACACCAAAGCAGGATAATTTTACCAATGTTGAGTACTTAATTTTCAAAATTTCCAAGGCTTTCGCCACGCCAATCGGAGCCAGCCTCACGCTGAACTTCTTAGGCGTAATATACGCACTTTCCAGACTGGTTCTAGATGGATCGGTGGATGTGTGGACAATTTGCGGAACTTGCATGGCTCATAATAAATCATCTGCGCATATTATGAAAGAATGTTGTCTGGGTACCAAGAGCTGAAGCGCCAGCATGTAAAGATCTTAGGTGTTTGCTGTTAGATGCCCAAAAAATCAAATGTGTTTATAATAACAAATAAGGCTTATAGCCTCATTATAACAAAAACATATTTAGATATTTGTGGTCAAGTGCTTGGTCTTTGCATATCCTACCGTTCATACTGGACGACAAAACTGTGAAGACTGCTCAAAATCAGTTGCGTTCTGTCATCGTGTCTTGACCAACTTTTGCGTCATATGGCGCCAGTTTCATGTAGGTGTCTGTTTCTCGCTGATAAAATTGTTTATTTTTCTTTTCTTGATGGCCATAAGCTCAATTGATTTACACTTTTAAGTCGTACTGAAGACAGTCAAACCTGTATTAGCGGTCACCTCTATCGAGCAGCCAACTGTGTATAAAGGCCATTCTTCGTAACCCCAAAATGATACTTTCTATAGAAATCAACCTGGACAGAACGGCCACCTGTCTATATAGGTCATTTTCTCAGGTCCCAGAGGTGACCATTATAGACAGGTTTCACTGTACTGTCATTTTAGGAAAAAAAGCTAGCAGCATGTTGCAAACAAACAACGCTCTGTCAGTCATCTTTGCGACAGTTTACAGTGTCATCATTAAACATCATCTGGGCCACATTGATTTAAGTCTAGAATGTTCTTGATCAAAAAGAGTAGTTTCAGTTGATAGATGCTTACTGGATGCAAGACAGCAGCTGTTTCGCTTCTGAATATGTGTCGGCTATATGCTGACCAACAGACAACAGTCGATGCTTTGACTCTTGTTAGTGTAACATCTTGTCACGACATATGTGAGAGTGGGCTTAACACCATCAATGATCGCAGCCGTGTCATAGAACAATGTGACTCATACCATCCTTCAGTGTCATGGCAACATCCATTATGTGATCTCCTATTACTTTTCTGTCAACTTGTTGTTGTTATTCGCTATGTGATTGACTTTTCTGTTGTTGCTATGACAGCGGCAGTCAATAAGATGATCAAAGAGACCATACCAAACATCAGAGTGTCGAACGACGCCAGGGAACTTATTCTCAACTGCTGCACAGGTTGGTTGAGTGAGCCCATTCTGCCAATTTAGTAATACAAGACTTCAAGCCTTTTATCACCGGCCACCTCTATAGAGCAGCCACCTGTGTATAAAGGCCACTCTTCATAACCCCAAAATGACATTTTCTATAGAAATCAACCTGGACAGAAAGGCCACCTGTCTATAAAGGTCATTTTTCTCAGGTGCCACAGGTGACCGTTTTAGACAGGTTTCACTGTAGTTGAGATGGACCAATGATACTACAGTGAAACCTGTCAATAGCAGTCACCTTTTGGACGTAAGTAAAATGATCTTTATAGATAGGTGGCCTTTCTGTCCAGGTTTGATTTCTATGGAGAGTGTCATTTTGGGGTTATAAAGAGTGGCCTTTATACACAGGTGGCTGCTCTGTAGAGGTGGCCGCTGATACAGGTTTGACTATAACACTGAAGTTGTAATGGACGAAGCGCAGTCCTATTGCATTTCGGGATGTAAGTGTTTTCTGGCTCGTGATTTTGAGCTGAAATCAAAACAATTTTAACAGCCAAAAACAATGCTTGAAATTGACCATCATTGACAAGAGTACAACTGATTGCGTTTAAAACAAAGTATTTTTCTAGCGTTTTGACCAGTGGCAGAGGTCAACTCACTTATATACCGGCATGCAGTGGGACTGCGCATGGCGGATTTTCCAAGAAGGAATTTGTTGACGCTACTAGACAATAGGCTATGGGATGATCTGCTGCCATGATAGCAAAATGTCTTCTTATGTTCAGAATTTATCCACTTGGTGTCATCTGAAGCGAATGAGATTTGCAGCAAGAACACAAAAAAGACAATTTCACCAGAGCACATCATTGAGGCATTGGAAGTGAGTGATTACGAAATGACAACTCAGCGTCGCTCCTGTTGATTCACTATGCCACTTCTTCTTATTCTGTTTGATTTCTTCAGAGCCTTGGCTTCAACAGTTACATTTCTGACGTTCAGGACGTGCTACACCAATTCAAGACAAAGGTACACCTTCAGGGGCCTTATTCATGGACCGGCACTAAAGCATAGTCCAGGACTAAATCTCAACTTCTATGTAGTATAATACAGATTTTAGTAATTTACCAAACTAAAATATGTTTAGTCCAAACTAAAATATGTTTAGTCCAAACTAAAATATGTTTAGTGCAAACTAAAATATGTTTAGTTCAAACTAAAATATGTTTAGTCCAAACTAAAATATGTTTAGTGCAAACTAAAATATGTTTAGTCCNAGGTACACCTTCAGGGGCCTTATTCATGGACCGGCACTAAAGCATAGTCCAGGACTAAATCTCAACTCCTATGTAGTATAATACAGATTTTAGTAATTTAGTCCAAATTAAAATATGTTTAGTCCAAACTAAAATATGTTTAGTCCAAACTAAAATATGTTTAGTCCAAACTAAAA
>OFHS01002590.1:0-20298 GCA_900245855.1 Calvadosia cruxmelitensis | reverse complement strand
ATTAGTTACTTCAAAAAGTTACCCAAAAAGTAACTTTTCGGGTAACTAGTTACTAAAGTAACTAGTAACTAGTTACTTTACAGCCCTGCGTGTTAGTTGTTTTGTTATTGCTGCTGGGGATCGGCTGATTAGGTTTTCGGGATCGGTCCATTTCGTATATGGCACACGGTGAGGGACGGAGAGCGTGAAGCTGGTGAGGGACCCACAGAAGTGAAGCCATATCGAGAGCGAGGGACGTCAGGCGTGAAACTGTGTGCAGGGACGAATGATGGGCCGGTCAGCCAATTCAGTCGATTGTCAGCAGATTTTGAGGGTGGCGTTGTATTGCTTGTTTCCTGGGTGACGTATCCTTGTTAGATTTGTAAATCTGGGTGACGTGTACGTCTTGTGTCCGTGGAGTTCTGTAGAACTGGGTGACGTGCATGTCTGTGATGTCATAGGAAGTGTCAAGTGTTGTGGCGTCACTTTGTCAAATGCGTTGTGTGTTGGATTGTTCTGGTGTCAACGTGTGTCAATGGTAGTTTTGTAAAGGTCATGCGTTGTAAATATATAATATCGTGTTTTGCCGAATATTATTCAGTGTGCTCAAAGTTCTTGGCGAGGAGCCACTCGCAATGTTGTCGTCTCTGTCTCCCTCGCACCGAACCATCGACTTACAACATACCCCATAGAACAGGAATGTTGGTTTGCTGTGTCCCTTGTAAGCCACTAATGAATCAATAGTTTCTGTCATTGCCTGAAATAGAATGCAGCAGACATTATGTGATGCATTTGAAGCAAGATAATAAATAACAGACAATCAGAAAATGAGTCAAGCAATTGTACAACGTGCACCACTTACATCAAAGAAATTTCTCAATCAAGCAAAAGGACATTTCAATATATGCGGCTTGATAAATGTACTGTAGATACTTACCAAGAACTTTGGAGATACAATCGAACTCGCTTAATATCCCACTGCTTAATGTCCCATCTCGCTTAATATCCCACAAAGCCAATTTCCACTTGCTAGTTGCCGTACAAACTCTCATATTCTTACCTTGCTTTATATCCCTTCGGATCCCATCTTGCTTAATATCCCGCTACTTTTTTTCAAACTTCCTGTGAAACTCGCTTATTGTCCCGTTTTATGAATGTCTTACAATGTATGTAAACTTTTGGAATGTTTTGCGTTGAGGGACTCAGACAACATGTCACTTATTGCGCCGCCAGAGTCACTGGTTAGTTGTGTTATTGTTAAAACTAAGACTGAACTCCATTTATTGTTGTTTAGAAAGATGTTGTTCTTTGCTGCTGCTGAAATGTTTACAATGCTATGTTAAAACAAAGGATTGCTTGTTTATACTTAGTCCGGTTAATATCCCACCTCGCTTTATATCCCACATTTAGTCTGCATGAAGGGCGCGATATTAAGCAAGTTTGACTTTATACATTTTTGCTAAATAATTTATGATTTGCATAGAAGTGGTGTTTACTATTCTGGCAACATTGTTAGTAAAATATATAAATAACAACTGATATTTAATGTAGGCTGGAGCTAGGTTTTCTACCGTTGCAAATCGCAGAAGCTCATCCCCAATTTCATTCTTCAGTTTTCTAAATGTGCTGACGATCGCTGTGCATGGACCACACCAACCAGAGTAAGCATCGACAACTGCAAGGATACAAGATATAAACAGTAAACAATGCTGTTGAGATGTATATGATATTTTTAATAGTGTTGCATCTCATAATCACAGTTTTTGACAATGCTCATGTAATCGCTGATATCCGAATTTTAGTTACTCGTTTTAGCTTGTATTCATGTATGCTTTAATTATTTTGTTTAGAAAAACCACACACACACATTCTCTGATACGGACGAGTTACAGAAATATCTTGTGTTTTCTGACTCGTACTGGTCTCCGCGTATTTTCGCGGTGGACTCGGAGCTGAAAGAGCACAGCAGTAGACGTCAGCGTATCATCTACAATATGTCTGTCTGTCTGTCTGTCTTGGTTTGCGCTCCGACACAGCTTTCTAATAGTGAGTTCGGCTTGGCTCCTCTTGCTTGGGTAGCTCTTCCCGACTAACTAAAACTACTGGATACAACTAATTTAAACGCGGCTATCAATGGAAATTCCTAAGGCGTGACAAACTACAAAATTCTTCCTCTTTAATTCAACGGTTTCCACAACAAACAAAGGCGTGGAACATTTACCTATGACGAATACAAAATTTGACAGCTTTGACGTATACAAAACTCTAAAGCGTTATATACGAAAATAAATCCAGGAGAGTCTCTGTCAACGAATGACTTGTCTCCATGACAACACTTGACTGAATGAAATTGGCGCAACACATATGGATGCAGTGACAAACAGACACACCTATATTATCATGGTCATGCCAAATGATAGAAACAATAGACAAGCCCGTCCCAGTGTAGCTGATTTCAGCTAACAGTTTGTCTTACCAACGAGTCCATCTTTGCTGAGAAGACTGTCCCACTGAGACTGTGTTTTGACCTCAACCTATAAATCAAACAGCCAAGGATTGGAATCACAAAGAGTAATTCACTGTATTCTAGTCGATATGAGGCACATTTTGAAAGCCATGAAGTTTCCGCTCAAAATGCGATATTTCCCATTACATCACCATGCCTACTGGGTGTCTTCTATTACAGTGATGTACTAGCCTATAGTTGCACGATCAATTCATATCAGGTGTGGGCCACGGCTTAGGCGGCTTGGAGCACTCATCGGACAATTTGGCCCTACGGTGTCTTCCGCGATTTATCTATGTCCATTGAAATTATCATGGTTATGGGGCTACCTTCATATTTTATAAACTAGACCAGTAGCATTTCAGAACAATACAGTTACTGCTAAAAGGAAGCTGGTATTGAAGATGTGTCAATCAAATCTCACAAAATTTTCCAGAGTCTAGGCCCTCACTGCCTTGAATTTCAAGTCTTGCACTGGACTGAATATGATTTAAAACTTTATACGAGACTGTCAAAATGTTGTAGTAATATTTAAATAGAATTTGTAAATTTCATTGTTATTAGATAAAATATTATTGATTTAATGATAAGAATACTTTCATGCCAAGTATTACCAATCTCAGTTACTTGACATTGTTCTGTAAAATATTACGTAAAATTGAAAACAATTAAAATAAACAGGCAGCGTGCCGGGGGTCAATTACTGTACACCCGCCGTTCTAATTGGACTGCAGACGCACAGAACGATTGAATCTTGGATTGAACAAAGTACCCAGATGACTGCGACGAGTTGAAAGACACGACAGACTCCGCCCCTATTACAGTATCATATACAGCTAGGAAACCACAATTAATTCACCAGTTTAAAAGCTACAATCAAAACTGTTAACTGTCTGCAGGAATCGTATCTATAATGTTGATTTTTCATGTTCACAGCGATGAAGCATGGAATATACCTGCAGTTCTCGCTGTGCTTCGGGATTTTTCTTTAAGTACGCCATGATAAAATTCTAGCTGCAAAAATCCTCGCCCAACAATTTCATTAGATGAGCTAAAGATTGAATCAATTCCGAGCGAGCTCGTCGCCTTTCAAGGACGCCGGCAAAAGCAGGGCCGGTGGTTGTTGTAGTTTCTATGGTTATGATGCTACTGCGGCAGGTCGTTGTGTTTGCTCACAGCTTCGTGTATCATCCACTCGCAAACAACCATTGAATTCATCGTAAAAATAGTCAAAAACGAGGTATACTGATGATATGAAGTTATAAAATAGACAAGATTCGTTCCGTTTGCGATGCAATTCCTACGAACGCTTCCACTCCATACAGAGCTTTGCACTGACTGGTTCATGTCAGGGTACGTGAATCAAATGTTTGACTCTCTCGGCAGGTGGCCGACCATAAGCACTGCTCAAACAAATCTAAAAGAAGTTCTACATACTGTATGCAATAACAGCAAATTAATTTGAAATCTCTTTCGTGTTTAAACGCGTGGCTGTGTCTCTTGTGATGCAGACCTTTTGCCAACTGTAGAAAAGGGAAGAACGAATTCAAGAATTTACCTGTAAGTCAGCTTTCTGCTTCCCTTTTCCAGCCATTGCAAATGTTCAAATAATACCTTCCAATGTGCTTTCAGATAATTCTACATGGTTACTCAATATGAACAGTGATTTGCTTTGCTTCAGCGCAAAATTTTGTCTTGCTACAAGAAAGTTCAAATTCACTGTTGTCATGGCGAAGAACGCTCTCATCATTGACCCTGGTTACATGTTAAAGGTTGAACGCGGTACTGTTTGCAAAGTGTAAACCCTTCTCCCGCAAGCAATTCCGGTACATAGAGAATAATATGTGCCAGTTGCCCAGTTTGGATGAAAAGAGAAAATAATTTAAGACGTTAAGATGACGGAGTTAACTCATACTAGTAAGTGCATTCCTTCCCTCCAAAGCACAAGTATTACAGTAAAGTATCGACTAATTAGTAAGAACATCTAAATTGAAGAGTTGAGTCCCAGAACGCGTCAGTGGTGTATCGATCCATTCTGCAAAGCCACAATGAAATAAAATCACGCTAAGCAGTAAACACTAATGTAGCCAAGGCAACTAAATAATCCAACATCACGACAGCATAAGAATAAAGTAAATGCTCCACACAGTATAACGCGTCACCTGGAAACGGAGGAGTTTCTTGAAGCAGTTTGCAGCTCTCTTGACAGCTACCGATTCGTAGCACAGTTCTTTGCGTTTTCCAGTGAATATTTGGAGTGGTTCATTATAATTCTCGGATATGTAAGCGCGACGCATTTCATTGAGTTTTTCTGCACGTTCCTTGAATTGCTGCATGAGTTCTGACGAATGCATGACTCTGTGATATCGGTTCGGATCGTATACAACATGCTCAATGCTGAACTGCATGTCTGATTTGGCCTTCGCATTTCGCCTGGAAATTCTACTGGCCATTGCAATGCTTACATCCGAGAAAGAAGGCATGTAAACCCGCGTCGGTTGCTGGGGACAGAATGCCCAGACCAAGATCCAGACCAGATGGAAAATCTTGTTGTATTTCATAGTTCCCAACAGCTGTGCCTCTGGAATTATTAATCTATTCAACGGCACATCAGCAGTGGCTTTTGTGGGGTGTTGTAGCGTGTAGGCTCAGTTGTAACAAACCACACGCGAAATAGATCATGCACTCGGCAAAAATGCCAGAAGTCATAACAAGATCTCAAATCTTGTAGAGCTTGGATCATAAGCTAAAGCACTTGGGAATGCACAAATTCAAATCGTAATCAAAAATTCTCCCCGACTAGTTCTTCTGCATTGAAATCATGCGGGGAACAATTATATAATGCTGAATGCTGATCGATACGGCGAATTCTGGCGATCCGATCCGGTTATACAGTAGATTTCTAATCGATAATGAAATGTAAGTCTACAAAATAAATCAATTAATATGCTACAATAAAAATTGTCGAGTAAAATAAAATAATGTTAGCATCAAATTTCGATTCCGAAAACGAATAAAGTTATTTTAGCATCTGCCAAATTCATAGGATATTCCGATCCATTGTAAAAAATTTCCCTGGCCATGAAGAATGAGAAATTAAGGGAAAAGATATAAAAAAGTACAACAGAACTGCCGGATTGACTTTTTGTACATTACTCAGTTTACTGATTCCGCAAGAACCAGTTGAAGTCTGCACGCAGGCTAAATGCATCTCAGTTTTAATATTAAAAAAATCACTATTTGCGATATGAATTCATATCCCGTAATGGGCATAATTATATGATTATCTGACAATAAATTAACTTTCATTATGATGACGTCATCAGCATATATCCCTCGCTTCCAAGCAGAGACTCTTGCAACATGACACATTTTCATCAGCAATCTGACGAAGATTTCGTGTAGTTTGCCAGCGCTTATTATTGCCTATCGGTGAAAGTTTTGTTTGCAATGTGGCCGTTGATAATTTCGTCTATGCGAGTTTATGCTCCTTACATTGTGTTTCCAGCAGCTGTAGTTGTAGGAACAGCTGGGTTTTTCATTGAACGGAGTCTGACCGATCGTCATAAAGGGAAAGTTCAAGCGCCGAGCACACTTGAGGAGAGAGCGACACGCATGCTGACCTCACAGGTTGATGACCCGACCTCAGTTCCTAGTCTACGGGAGCGATCGGATATTCCAAGAACAGTCCTCGACCGAAACCAAAAGTCAGTGGCATCATGATCAATAATTATGTCAATCTAAAAATGTTATCAGGGACTTCAAGCAAGTTGATGCTTCTGATCTTAGTGGGATTGGGCCTGAAGACAGGAATAGTTACGTATCGAGCGAACAAAGAAATCTTGTAGAAGCAGACAAGCGTTGGTCTCTCATATATATTTGTTCTGAAACATTTCCCTATACACGGGGCCACAAGCAAAGTTGCACAGGCAGATTACAAGTTGCACATGAAAACAATGTGGCTTGGAATGCCCTGCTCAAGTAACAAACTAATTTACAGCTGTGGAATTAATTTGTGCTAAGCTATGTTCATGTTGGCATGCTGCATGTGCAGGATATTTACAATGGCATATAGATCTGCTAATTAACGACATTGTGTACTGTGATCTGTAAATAAATGTCTAATTGTTGCAATTGTATTGCAGTTTTATCGTTAATATTATGGTGTCAGCGAAGTCCGGTAATGCCAATGGTACCATGATTTGCTGCCTTGATGCACCTTATTGTGTGAGGGTCTTTTGTAGCTGCACGCTTACGATCTACCATTTGGTTTGGTTGACGTGATGGGACTTGGCTGTGGATAAGCACACGAGGAAGTTGGACGCAGTTTTGTTCTGTTAAAATTTGCGACCGGGGGACATTTTCTTTGCTGTTGACGGCCCAGCATTCTTGGCCGTCGCAAGGGATTTGTGTTACGGTAACACGGGCATCTCCTTGACAAGCGGTTTGCTGCTGATGGAGAAGTCGTTCCGCTCTGAAAACAATTGGTAATAGTGATGCAATTGATTATAGTCATAGCATTAATTTCCAACAGCTCAACTGTGCGACATCTTAGAATTATGCCAATCAACTTCCAGCTCACCTTGCTAGCTTTTCGTTGGCTTGCTTGCTCAGTGACAACACATTTTGCTGTTGCTCTACGGGTTGAAAAGCACGGAGTAGGTAAAAGAAATGTTACATTTTCAACAACAATTCTCCAGTTTAATAAAATAATGACCATTGGAATTCCATACTTTGTAAATCCTTTTCTTTTCGTTTTAATGCTTTTTCTCTGGCAAGCAGCTCCCGTTCCTTTCGCTGAAGAACTTCTACTAGCCTAGAATTAAACACAATCAATTTCAGTATTGAATGCAGATAAAACTAAAGACTATAATGCCATCCCAATTGCAAAACAGCCCGCCACCTGGCAAGCAAGGAAGCTTTGGATTTCAATCATTTCACTCACTCGGAAGGTTCTAGTCTTTTGGTATCAATGACAGCATTTGGTTGGGAAGACTGGAAATGCTTGATTGCAGTTGGAAGGTTGAGAATCTGTGTGACTGAAGGTCTCTTCTCATCCTTTGAAGAGAAAGCAGAATGTCAATCCAATTCAATTTATGTATTCAGGTCTACTTAGCTAAGCGAAGGTTAAACAATGCTTGAGCATGAGTGATTGGAAATCAGGAGAGAGTGAAAATTAATAGAAGAGGAGAACTCACATCTGTCTGTAGCATTACTCTGATGATTGACGTCAGATCATGTGAGAAGTGTGATGGTATAGGTTTGAATCTTCCCAGTTTGATCTTGCGTGCTAGCTCTCCTTGACTGCGTCCATTGAATGGTGGTTTCAGTACACACAGCTCATACAGTAGACACCCCAGAGACCATACATCCGATTTTTCATTGTAAGACCTCTTACAAACTTGTTCCTAACAAAAAAGAGGAAGGATATGGCTGCTAGTGATTTTTCGCTTGTGGAATCTGTCAATATCATTAAAACCGTCGATCTTGTGCAGAGGTAAACATGTACAGTGAAACCTGTCTATAATGGTCACCTTCAACTGTTACCTGAGAAAAATGACCTTTATTATACAGGTGGCCTTTCTGCCTAGGTTGATTTCTATATAATGTGTCATTTTGACGTTATAAAGAGTGGCCTTTATAAACAGGTGGCTGCTCTATAATGGTTGCCACTACTACAGGTTTGACTGCAACATTTAGGCATATGCTTCCATGTTTAGTGCAGTGGTGCCTGATATTGGGATCCTTGGTAGCAATTTGACCTGAATTAATAGATCTGGTAACATCTATGTAGGCTTGCAGCAATTCTGTGTTCTTCATCATCTTGTTGTCATTAAAGGCACGTGGCTCTTATGGCAGTAGTAGTAGGCCTAGAGCTCTGTCAATATAATGTGATTAATGTGGTTTAAATTCTTAACACATTCATTTCCAACCTACAAGTATTCAACCTGAAATTAACTAAGAAACACATAACTCGCTGTGAATATCCAAGTGGCTTACTGGCGACATATAATATGGTGTTCCCACGAAGGTCTTTGCGAAGCTAGTCTCATGAGATAAAACACGAGCCAAACCAAAGTCTCCGAGTTTCAAGTTGCCAAAATGATCCATGAACACATTTGCTGGCTTGATATCTCTGTGCAGGACATGCCCTCCTGCTTTGCGTTGATGGCATTCCATCAATGCTGTGGCCACTTGATAAAGCACTTTCCAGACAAAGGATTCACCAATATGCTTTCTAAAAAGACACAGAACATGTAAATATAGTCAATTGGGAATATTTTTCATCTTTAGATTAGTTCAGCGTCATAGATTGGCATTATACAAATTTTACCTTATTTATTGAAGTTGTAAATTGTAATACAATTGGTTTTCCGAATTTAATATTGAATAGGACACTACACCTTTAGGTTGAAATATTGGCTTAAAACTACAGTGTAACCCGCTTAAGCGTGCCAACGAGATCCTTTGCTCTTATTAGGATTTGTGCTTATCAGGAATCGGTTAAGAGAGTTTGTACTGTATGCATTAATTCGGTACATAGCAAATTTTTTGCAGATAAACGGGTTTTTCGCTTATCCGATTTGCGCTTAAACGGGTTATACTGTACTGCAAAATTAGTTCTCTAAGTATTAAGTAACTAATTTTAGTTTGTTATTTACGCTGCTGCTTATTGGACTAATCATGCAAAGGTGAAATCATTTCATTACAACATTTGAACTCCGGATATATGGTCCAGCCGCTTATATTGTAATTGGTCCAAATGACAGTGGCTCCGGATAATCGGATATGATCTAATAAAGCAGAACTGACTGTATCCCGTTAAATTGTACAGATAGTTAATTTTATGAAAACACTTGTATACAGGTTGTATAAACCTTTGTATAAAAAGCGCTATTGAGCAATTTCTTGGAAATAGCGCTATAAAAATACATCATTAAATTATTATCTATATTATTATCCCCCCGTCGGCTTTTCCATTTGATCACGTGCTCATTTGTTTATGTCAACAATACAGTGATGAGAACACTAACCCTTGTCTCTTGTGACTTGCAATGACTTGCCCAAGATCGCCACCTTCGCAATATTCCATCACGATGTAAATCTTTGCATGTTGGCGATCGACAATTCTGTCGATGTAACGGACAATGTGCTCGTGTTTGAGTTGGCGCAGGAGATTCACTTCAGAGACGAGTAGCTGCTTCTCTTCGTCGCTCATCAGACCGTAGTCGAGCTCTTTCCAGACCAACATCTCATGCAACAGGAACAAATCAAATCAAAGCAGATAATAAATTGCGACTTTTGCAGAAGAAGAACTATTTACATGTTTCTAGTCGAGTGATTTTCGACCACAACTGGAGATGATTAGACCTAAAAATAACAGGAAATTCTGCTTACAGTACTTCATAATCTTTGAAAATAAATACCTTGCCGTCGCTTTTCCTTCTGACCTTCTTGCAGACACCATAACTTCCAGAACCTATCTTGCAGATTGCTTCGTAATCTTCTAATTTGCTACTCGGCATGGCGGCAAACACGTCGAACATAAGCGCAGTGATTTCTAGAAGTGCAGAATTCGAATTTCGAAAGATCGCGCTGTTATGAAGACAATACGTAGCTCATCGCTGATTGGTCAAATCGCAAGCCCCATTGTTAATGGTCACTCTCTCCGGTGCGTATCGCATTTCCAATTCATGCTTCTTTGCTGTTCGCTGCTTTTCACGAAAGCAAAACCATTTCCTTCTGCTAGCTTTTTAATTTTGATTTTAATTAAATACTTTTGCTTGTAAGCATGTCAGGACAGCTTGGTCGTTAGACTAAAACAGAGTAAATTGCGATTCAGAAAGATCATGCGCAGAACAGACAAAAGCGTAGACAAATGATGTCAGCTGATTTCCAGACGCGTTGTCATCGAAAGTTACCTTGACAACGAACTTTTGAATGTTTGTCTGTGAGTACTTTGCGACCTTGATCGCCATCAGTCCTGCAAGGGTTTCTTCGTCTGCGGAAAGCGCACATTCCAGGCGGTGCTGTGGCAGTTGTTTATCCGACTGCTTTGGCGTTAGGATTGTTGTGAGGTCGCCTTTCGAGATGGTGGCGAACGAATCTGGCGAAACCCCGCGTCCGATGATCGGTGCTATGTTTCGTGGCCCTGGGCCGGCCTATAAATTGCCTAGCGAGACGGGTTACGAAGGACACGACTTCACCAAGCTGAAAGCGCCGGCATACAGCTTCAGATTGAAAGGAAGCAGCAAATTCAAGGACGATTGCAGCCCAGGGCCGTCAAGGTATCGCGTGCAGGACAAGGTCACACGCTTCGGAGGAGACGGATCGCCGATGTACAGTCTTCACGGCAGACCAAAGACGCAATCCGCTTTCACTACACCTGGACCAGGTAAATTGTTGACTGATTTTCAATTGAAGCCGTCAGACGGATGGACTGAATGGCCACCAATGTATGGCCAATATATCGCGTTTATCGTTGTTAGTAGGATTAGTCAGAATGCAGGTGACTTACACCACATTTACGCAATCAATTCATACGCTAGAATATTAACGAAAGAACCGCTTTGCTTATTGACAAGCATCAAAATATACACGCGCATTTTCATAAAAGACGTTTTATTTCGAAGGGAATGCGAAACCAAGTTGTAAATGCTACCATGTCTTTTGCGTCGCAATATGATAGAAATAGTTACCATGACTACAATACAGTACCAAACAGAACTCGCTTGATATTTGAGAACCCTCGAACAGTAGCTGTTGCGACGCAGCGTCTTTGCGTGAGACGGAGCGCAGTGTCTGCGAATGATAGGTGTATTGAATAAGCTCAATTCTGTTCTTTAAATCTACAGATGCATACAGGGCTGAAAGTGTTCCACCCCTAAGGGAGCGGACTGCTCCAGCATATTCCTTTGGGGGAAGGACCAAGTATTCTCAGCGGGAAAAGACACCTGGCCCCAATTCTTATACATTGCCCGATCTCCTTGGAGGAGGAGGGAATAAGATAAAGTCGCCGGCGTACTCCCTAACTGGCCGATCAAAAGTCGGAGGATTCCATCAAGATCTGCAGAAGGTATCACATGAATATTATTGAAATTACTCCAAAAGCTATTACAATTCAAAGACGCATTAATTATACAATGAATTTTCAACATGTGGAACTTTAGTCTAACACATGAAGTGTTTCACAACCATTTCATTTCTAGATTTATCCCTCTACTGCATTTTTGTTGGGCATGAACAACAACAGCAACAATCTTATTGGTATTTTTGCAAGTTTTTGATTGGTTTTTGCATGATAATTAAATTGTATTTTTTTTAGACTCCTGGACCAGGTGCATACAACTCAGCCGATCCCAACAATTACCGCAAAAGGCAGCCACTCTACTCAATTAGTGGAAGGAACTTCATACCAGGAGATGCCACAGTCAAGCCTGGGCCTGGCACTTACCGGCCTGAAATGGTAAGAGCGTTAGTTTCATAGCAGCATAATGTTATGAAATGTGTTTGGTTAAGGATCATTGATATCATCTACGATCGTCTGGTTATATAGGAAGCAGAGCAACACTGTAAGGAAGGTTGTGTGGCTAGTTTGATGAACAGTACGGATGATTTACATCTTGACTTGGTTCCAATAGAGTTTACATTGGTATTGAAGCATGTTTTTTAAAACTAGTATGTGAAAAAGGGTTAAAAGGGTGTGTTTACCATCTTGGAGATTATAGTGAAACAATTAACAACTAGTTACTTTTCGAATACTTTTTTCAGCTCAGAGGCTACTTTCCTCACATTTCTAGCTACTCCATCTGATAATAGCTTTGTGGCACAGCCATTTGACTGACATTGCCATAGCCACCCTGTTCCATAGCCACCCTGTTTGTCAATTGTCATATTCTCAAAACTTGATAGATGACCCTATTCTTTCAGGTTTACGTCAACAAGCGTATTGCACCAAAGTTCTCGTTTGGCATCCGACATTCTGAGTACACTGCTCCGGTGCTTTTCTCTGTTGAATGACGGTCGCGCGCGTAGGATTGCGGCAAATTAGAATTAGATCAAAACGTTTCAAGACATACGTGATAGCTGATGATGAACTGTACTCATTGTGGTTCTATATCGCAAATGAGAAATGTCGAAAATGATTTGTCTCTGTGACTTTGTCTGATATTTTGCAATAAAAAAGCAATTACTGTACTTGATGAAGCTGATTGCTATGTTGATAAATTATTCACATCTGTCGTTCTGTAAACACACGTAAACCAAAATCACACCAGTGCAAATTTGCAATATTAGATAGAAATCTCCATCGAGACATTATAATATATTATTCTCACATTCCCCATCGTGTTAAATAAATGAAAATACTGGGACCGTCTGGATCTAAGAAGTTTCTTCTTTCTATAATAAATATAAAATTTTGCATTTCCCAATTTCATTTAGCTATTCTTTCAATCTGAAGTAAGAATCTGATAGGTCGCTGTTTGCCATTAGATTTTCAAACTTCAGAACTGCTTTTTCGGTACGTGTGTGCCAGACAAGAATCTGAGGAGAGAATAGATGACCATTGTCAGTTGCTAAAGGTCATGACATTGATCCAGCATAATTACAGTAGATTATAATTCGGTATTTTAAAATCATTTAATTATAAATTCTGTCCACTATTTGCGTGAATGTGATTACACAACCAAAAAGCACTGTGCTTCTGTATGTTGAAAAACTTAATCCTTTGAAATTGGTTGTTGACATTTGTATTGTTCGTGAGTCCCATGTGATTGGTTGTTTCATGTTACGTATCATTTTACATGTTATTTGAGAAGCCACGTGAAAATCACGAAGTAGTGTGTTTGTGTAACGTCGGAGGACCGTGCATTAAATTTGTCACGAGAATCAATAAAATTATTATCATTTGGACTGTTTCCTTGTGGTTTAATCTGAGGCTCGTCGACTGAGTTATGGTCTTCGTCGTGGCGTTTACAATTTAATTACAGCGTCTGTGACGCGCAAAACACTGTAACTCCATGAGACGGTGACCGTATGCTGTTCTAAAGTTTGACATAACAAGTTACCAAATTGATATTTCGTCCACAGAACATATCTGAGATTCTTTTCCTGTCTTAAGTCTGTTTTCCGTGTCAGCACCCATGATGCAATTAAAAAGTCACGGCCATTTATAGCTATAGGGTAGATTTAATACATTGCAAATTGTAGGATGATAACGAAAGGTGCAAGTAATCATTTATGGAGGAACAATCATAAAACCTATCTATAACGGCCATCTCTAGGACCTGAGAAAAATGATCTTTATAGACAGGTGGTCTTTCTGTCTAGGTTGATTTCTATAGAAAGTTTGTCATTTTAGGATTATGAAGAATGGCCTTTATACACAGGTGGCTGCTCTATAGAGGTGGCCGTTAATACAGGTTTGACTGTACCGGAAAATTTCTCTTTCTAATTGAAATCAATTGCCTTATCAACAAGGTAATTTTAGTAGTAATAATTACTTTTTATGGTAAAGAATTACTTCTACATGGAAAACAGATCAAAGATCGTTCTTTCTCGTTTGAGGTCCACTTAGGACATGACCGGAAATTCACTAGCTTTTTGAGCAGCTATTTTCATTTCTTCATGCCATCAACACTTGCTGTCCAGTCAATGCTCAGTGCATTCTGTCCTTGCATGTTACTTGGACAGATGCTAAGAGATTCGGCAAAATGGGATGCATTTTTCAGTGGAGGTTTGGCGGTGATTTTATTCTGCAGAATCTAAATAATGTACAATTGTACATTTGAATGTTTGAAATTGTCATTGAAAAGGGTCAGATCCATATTGAGAGCCGACAGCATGTGCTTTTTGTTTTGTTCGATGCAAAAAGTTGCCATTATTCACTTTCAAATTACGAAGGTAATCAAGGTATAGCAATAATCACCTAAATTATCTTAGGCAACATTTTCCAATAAATAGAAATTTAAGATTGAGCATTATGAACATCTTATCTGTAAATGCATCATTTTGCTACAAACTCAAGACTGCTATATGATTCATCTTATTTTCATGGCTAATTCCTCTCGTGCCAGTTGCGTAAGGTTCTTTACATTTTCAATCAAAATTCAATTTTTGAAAATAAATTTAATGTAGAAGACCAAATCAAATCCCACATCCTGCAAATGCACTTTTAAAATTAGGTTTGTCATTTCATCTTAGCACTACTCACTCTGCTGCAGTCGTTAGCTTTGGCTTCTATTTTATTCAATGTCACATTCATCTTCTTCAGGAAGTCAGACTCTAAGTAGCCTTTCAAAGATGATAACGATATGTAGACATGTTGCGCTTCCAGGATTAATCGCAAGTTGACAGCAAACCCAGCCATGTCAATGGGAAATGCACGCTGCGGGGCAAAGGCTGTAACAAAACCAGTGACTTTTCCATCCTTGCAGACAGGACCTTCCCATCGCAGTTTACCAACAATGCCTACCGGCCACATGGAGACATGTTTGGTGGTTCTCATCTGAAAGGATGAGACACACAAAGATTGAAATGTATATTGGCCAAAGCAATCGAGCTACAAACTATTACTCAAGACAGTGAGGCACAATCAGTTACAATATCTTGAAACTGTTCGAGGCATTGACGTGTTTCAGAATCTACTAATTCCTTTATTTTTGAAACTGATTCCACAAAAAGCTAAATGTCACAGAAAGTAATTCAATTACCCCGCTAAATTTCTTCCTTGCAACTAACTACATTTGTAACGAGCACCCACAACACTGCATACCTCGTCAAATAACTTCAAATGGTATGTGTTATCATCGTCAGCAAAATACACCACTCCTGCTTTTTGCTTGTCAATGTGTTGGCGAATCCAAAGTAGACCACGATTTCGCTGCTCGACACCACGGTGTTGCATATAACGCTTCTGGTTGTTCTTCAGCTGCACGGCTGGATGAGTTCGTACCGCTAAATGAGTACTGGGCATTCCGTATTCTTCAAGGATTAATTTCACACGCTCGCTTTTCTCTTCGGCATCCTCAACTACGATCCAATGGAAGTTTTCAACATGCCGAAACGTCTGAGAAAGACGAACAAGATCTGGAATCTGTGTAAGTCTGTAGTATGTTGCAGTGATAGTATAAATGGTTTCGTTAGGCTTTTGGATCTGTTGAAGTGAGAGTGATGATTGCTGAATTATCATGTTGATCTTGCTACTTAATTGCTGAAAGCGGTCATGCAAAGACTTGCGAGATTTCATCAATTCATCATTTTTCGTGTAAGACTCGTCTCCTAGAAAGAAATTTACAATCAGGATTACATCAAGTAGATAAACCAACATTGATATGGAAGTTACACTCCCATGAAATTTGCAAGATTAAGCAATAATCAACAACCTTTCAGTATGTACATTAGGACATACATTTGCGGCATTCGTTACACATCACAGTTACGATCACCCTACCCCCATAAGTTTTCTCTACGGATTTAGAAGAATTACAAGATTGAGCCAGGAAGCTCAGGACTTCGAGAATCCGTGGAATTCCGCGGATCCACGGAAGATTCTCATCCCTGTACATAATTATAGGCAAAAGAAATACAGCATTTTCCAATACTCCAATCCCTCAATACCCAATACTCAAATTTGTTTTTGCAAGCAAACTGTCTTTATATACAAGCACGTTTTTATGCAAGCTCGAATGCAGTTTGCAGTTTGCCCACAGAGTTCTGTTCTTTGCTATGCTTTTGGCAGTAGACACCGTTAGTTCAATCGCACGCAAGCCATTTTTAGCTTAGATATATACGTTGCGCGAAGATGCTATATTGGTCGCGTTTGATAAAATCCCGGTAGTCGCGCACGCTCAGAAAAAGAACAACGTGCGCCAATATTGAAGCTCTCGCAGTCTACGCTGTTTTATCGGAGCTTTTACGACGCGTTTCAGTTCGTTCAACAATTCTACAGAATAAAACATTTAGTGGATTGGAGTGCATCTATGTATGAGATCTTGTCACACAATCACGGGAATGGCGACGCTGTTCCACAGATCACCTGCGTTTAGGCATATGCTTTTACACGTGGTTCACAATCAGATAGCGCACACTGCCCTAATAACTTTCCCTGGCATATTTCTTTACTGTCTTTTTCTGTGCCTTCAAACATTTATTGCAAAACGCTAACAAGCGAGTCTCCAAATGGTATAGTTTGCGATGACCAGAAAGAGCAGTCAAGAGATCGGAGCTTCTTCGTCAAGACATCCTGGGAGAATACTTACAACGTTTGGATTAATTGTGTAATTGGGTATAAAATAGATTACTCAAGCTTTCAAGTGAAAAATAAAATGCATACCAAAAGCTAGATCTCAACTGAATCCTTTCGATTTTCGAAGCTCAAGTGCGCTGGCCAGCCTGGCCTCTGTCTGCGCGTGCGCGATTGACTACCGGGACTTTATCCAATGCGACCAAAGTCCTGGTTACCGGGATTTTATCCACGTCGTTGTTTATTTGCAGATCAATCTAAAATTATTCAAAGCAAATTTTATCGACTTTCAGATGGATGAATATAGCAAATGTTAATTCTATCATATAGTCCTATTGTCCATGCCCTTGAGCACTTTGGAGTGAAAGATACAAGTTTTACCATTCTTTTGCCGAGTCTGAGTGAGGGTCGAGGGAGAAGGACCCTCAGGTTCAAACAAAGTTACATTACATGGCTCACAGAGTAAGTTAAGGCTTACCTACTCCCTTTAACTCCTCAAGCTCACGGCTCACACTGGTGGATCGAGTTATGGAACTGAGTAGGCCATTGGAGCAGCA
This sequence comes from Calvadosia cruxmelitensis, assembly GCA_900245855.1. Lineage (NCBI taxonomy): Eukaryota > Metazoa > Cnidaria > Staurozoa > Stauromedusae > Kishinouyeidae > Calvadosia > Calvadosia cruxmelitensis. The sequence goes on along the minus strand of OFHS01002590.1, from coordinate 3,011 downwards.
AATAAACTTTTTTTAAGTAGCTGCGTGCCACACTGTTTGCGATTAAATTAATACTTGAGTGGTAAGACTCAGTGGACTGAACTCACTTACTTGAGAAAGCGATCAGCAGAAACACGAACGACGTTGAGAAAGCCACGACGATTAAAATAGAAAAGCAGGAGCCATTCCGCATATGAAAAAGAACCATATTTAAAAATCCAAGCATGGAATATAGTCAAACTAAGAACGCAGTCTTTACATAACGGTAAAAAACTTAAAATGACTCGACAACTACATCACAAAACAGCTTCACTGCTCACAGGAGCGGCCATCTTGGAAACAGAGTAGCGAGGCCATATGGCAGTGAGACTGGCAGCTGTATTTTGTTATTTCTTGTTTCTTGGAATACTTGGCGTGGTTCAGCTGTCCGTGGAGTATAATTATGTTAAGACGAATGGACTGAAAGATATTTTGCGGTACAGCTAAATCGCTTCTCCGTTGGGCTTTTGTTCCAGCACGAGCGCGATTAAAAATTAAAGACCAGAACTGCGATGTCTCTTCTGTTGTCTACCTTCAGACCACCAGTTGTAAACGTCAACGCACTCTTTGCCAGTCCATTTGAAACTTGACGAAGTAAAGCCAAAATAAGTTTCATTGCTATGTAATTTGTGTAGATAATTCTTCAAATTTCTACCTTATTTCGCGTAGAACTTGCTGGAAAATTCTCTGAAGGCCGTTAAATCCATTATTCCATATGGGTTTAACTAATCCAGGGCCCTTGTGATTTGGATGTCTCTCCTGACAATACCCTCTGCCCTTGTAGATTGTAGAATGTGGATATTGGTACCCACAAGTCGAAATCAGTGACCACAAGCGAAAAGGACTACAATTTCTAAAACATTTTCTGCAATTAATTGACAAGAGAGCTAAGTACTTGTGCTAGATGCCATGTTAAATCAATAATCCGGCGTAACATGCTACAGTATGACACATGACACGTTTTCCCTTCGGGCCATGTGACTCTTTCGTGGATTTATTCAGATTTATTGAGCCTCGCGATGCGACGATCTGATTGGCTGACGCGTCTTCCAATGACAACATCGTCAAGCAACGCCAACTGGCTTCGATTTCGAAGATGGCGGATTTATTGACAATGCACGAAGCAAATGTTGTTTCTCCTCCGAAATCAAACGGCTCTTTTGGCGCAGTCAACGAAGGTGCTGAATCGATCATGGAGCTGAGAGAGGATATAAAGGATGTATTTGGTGATGCAAGAGATAAAATCATTTTCTTGCGACAGGAGCTGCGCGAGAAGTGAGTAGCTGGAGAAGTTTGTTGACCTAATATGCAGTTGTACATTGTATGTGGTTGGGTTGTGCGGCGCTGGCCGCTGGGAGGGTTTAACCGCTACGATGTTCAGTTTATACCATTTACCTTATGAGTTCAGAGGGCTTGGCTATCTGTGTGGAAATTAAAATTGAGATGTCATTGTTCTTTGCAACTTATCTTAATGCTATCTTCACAGTTTACTTTTGACTTAAAATAGACCTTGATTGTCCTCTCAACCAATTTCACTCGGACATTTCGCGTGGTGCTATTTTGAGATAACATCATTACAATGCTGAATTAAAATGAAATAGATAACGATATGAATCGCCACTATGACTAGCCGACTGGGCCAGGCTCTGTTGCATGATCAGCATAAGTGTAAACTGTAAACGCGACCTGTAAGTGGCTTTGATCGAGGACTGAGGAGCACTAATGCAAAAGAAGTAGCTGTTATTCCTCAGAAATGTAGAGACACTTCTTAATGATTGATTAAATAGAGGCTAAGAATATCATTTTTAAAACATCATTATATTTGATTTTCACCAAGCATATCGTCAGTCAGGTAATGGAACAAATAGGAACGATCTTGCAACTCAAATGAAATGCCACATCCACTTATCAAATATCTTTCATCGCCACTAGCAACGTTCGCATAGCATGTGGCAATATTGGCTTACTGTAAACATGTCGTGATCATCTGTCAACTTGGAGGACCTTAGTATCATCATCGCCATCATTATTATGTAGGCCTACTCTGGATCCAATAAGCCCCTAGGCTAATTAGATAGGGCATATACACAACAAAAGCAGTAAATAAATGTTAGATAAATTTTTACAAAATAACAGAAAAGACTAATAAATAAACAGAAATTTTTACTAACAGTTCTACATGAACGTAATATGTAGTCCTACTTAGTGGGGCTGTTCTATGACTTTTTACTGACCCTAGATCGGTGTGATAATTGGTCAATCCGAGATGCTAATTATGGTAGGCCTGTTAAGCCTGGCTCCCATTTCAACCGGGAGCTGCCGGTGCTTGATTCCCATTTCAATTGTCTGCCGGTGATTATAGCTCATCGTCACTTCACGGCTCCTGCACAAAACAGTTTTATAGCATTTGAAAATGGCGAAGGCAGACGAGTACTTGTTGTTATAGTTTGCTCTTCGGCCTTGCATGGAAGCACGGAAAGCGAGTAGATGATAACTTAATCAAAACGTCGAAAAACGCGAGGAAGCAGGTGAAAATATTGAAAATTGAAGTTTGGCTCGCTTCGGAGTCGGCGGAAATAGCCTAGGACCTAGCCATTGCAGTGTTTTGTGGCATTGATTTACCGCCGGTGATCGCCGGCAAATAAAACAGGTTTGATTTTTGCGAAGAGGACCGCCAGTGATCCCCAGTGATCCCCGACGGTGGACGGTTTCCATTTGGACCGGCAGCTCCCGGTCGAAATGGGAACCAGGCTTTACTCATACAAGATACTGTGATGTGCTCGTTAAAAATAATTTTGATGCGAAAGTTTGCTGCAAACTCACATATATGTGTAAGCAACAGAACACAAAATTACTGCATTTAATTATAATAATTTCCCAGCAAGATTGCTGCTCTGAAAATATGTTGACCGCAGATAGTGTTGGTTTAATAATAATATAGACGGTCCTCTACATGAAGAGGCCGTCCCTCTTCCTCTTAATGCACTTACTAC
>OFHS01002589.1:5069-20303 GCA_900245855.1 Calvadosia cruxmelitensis | reverse complement strand
TATATATATATACTTTTTTTTTTTTAATTCATCTAGTGAAACAGCTGTAAGTACAGTCAAACCTCGATTCGCGGAGGAGCCACCAGTGTAGAAGGATAACTCTTCCTAACCCCAAAATGATAGTTTCTATAGAAGTCTGTCAACCTGTACAAAAAGGCCACCTGTCTATAGAAGTTATTTCCTCAGGTCCCAAAAGTGACCATTACAGACAGGTTTCACTATAGTTCTGAAACTTCCTTTTAATACATATAAATAAATAAATGAAGCAAATATACGAAACATTAATGTCTTCAAATTTTAAGGTTAAAATATAAAACAGTCATGCTGACGCTAAACGCTTGTTTACTGCGGTATCACTTTCATCATTTATCAAGAAGTGACGCGACAACCAGAGCCAAAGAACACGCTCGTAGTATTTCTATTTTGATTACTCAGTCGCTCGGTCAATCGGCTTTTCAATACAAACTATTCATGCTATATGTAAAAATGCAAAGATCAGTAAAAAGAATTAAAAATGCAATAATCAAATAAAAACGAAGTAAATAGATACAAGATTGAGATCGATATATATACCTTCGGTGTTCGGCGCTAGGTAGAGTTTCTTAAATGATGTATCGTTTGAATTGGCTTCAATCACGGCGAGCATCTCCAACAAACTTACAAATTGGATTTATTTCGATGATATAGTTACTGTACAAGAAATCTGCTGAGTAATGCTACGACTAATAAAAATACAAAAGAATATTTAAACTTTTATTAGAAAGAATTCGCACTGTCATGCTTTCTGGACCTAAAATTTTCGTCCAGAAGCTTTATCTGTCTTCGTCATCGCGGCGGCGTCCGTTGCCATTGAGACGATTTTCCTTTTCTTTTGAGGAAAGTGATAAATGAATTTGTTCGTAGAAATAAGATTTGATTGTGGACCTGTGGAACCCTTAGATTTTGTCTTGGCTGATGGAAATGTCTAACCTAGCAACCGCATATTACGAATGTGTGTTGTGTTTTGCGGATGTGTGTTGTGTTTTGTACCTATGGACCACAGTAGCTGTGTCCTTGGCGGCGCATCTCGGTCGGCTTCCAGGTGATGACGTCGTGGAGTGGCAGGCGGGCTTAGGGCTCAGATCTCACGAAATGGCCTACAAACCCGAGTCTCTTTTATCGGACAATAGCAGACCCTGGTGGTGTCATACGTCTCAATTCAGCGGTGGCTATATGATGTTAGGCCAATGGTAACCAAGAGCATGCCTCAGCAGAGCGTCATAAGATGGGTTCAGACGGCTCGAAACTGACTCAGACATAACCCAAGATTCGCATTCATACAAGGACACAGGCTCAATCGTGTGACGGAACAAACTTAGTTTTAAATCCTGAGCAGCATCAGATGACCAGAATCTGTTCAAATGCCTTAGAGCCGCCCATGCTATGTCCATGTCTCGATGACTTGCAATGAAGTCTTTGGTTGATGGCAAGATTGACCCTAAGTACTTGAAAGATTTGACGCGCTCGATAGGACCATCAGATGTTGTTTGCTGTGCTTGATCGAAGCCGATTGCAATGAACTTGGTTTTGGTCGTGTTTGTTTTGGGCCTAATAAGACATAATCGACAAATAGGTTAAAAATAAATGGAAACAACGTATCACCTTGTAATACACCACCAGACGTCGTGAAATCATCTGTCTCATTATTTCGGTTGAATTCAAAGATGCGGAAATGAATTGAGGACTGTATATTTGATTGAACTATCCAACGAAATTAAGGCGGCTGAACAACAATCTCACTACCACTTGACTGAGGAGATGAACTCGCTTACTAAATAGCATGTATTCCAACTTGAAATGAATATGTAAAGTAACTTACAGTACGGTCGCTGTAGTTGCTGACTTTGTGTGTTGACCTTGACGAGGCTTCCCAAAGAGTTGTTTTCTCCCGCGAGAAGTGATGACAGAAGCTAACTGTACTTCTAGCCGTCGTTTGAGACATTAAGACTCGATGTTTGTAACGCTGGGCGTTCAATGTTCAACTGTTTATTGAATAACATTTTTGCTATTTATACAAAAATGTAAGAGTTATTTGTATACTAAATTACATGATTAATACAGAATAATAAAAGTTAAGTAGAAACGTGTTCCATTATACAAGAATAATTACGTAAACTAAACAACCTTTTAACTATGAGAAAATACATGTTTAAGAGTAAGAATCTTGGCAAAAGGCCGTGAGAAAGTAAAAGTTATGTGAATCGCATGATTAAATAATGGTAATAAACTTAAAGGATGTTTACTAGTAGTTTGAAGCTAGCCAGCTTGCTTATATAAGGCAAGAGTAACTATTGTTCTTGTCTCGAGACGACAGCGTCCGGGGTTAACACTCACCGTAGTGAGTTCTGACGAAAGCAGACGTTGATGAGTAGAACGACATGATAGCGTAGATTAAGATTGGGAGTACGTTAAACAAAGACAGGAGGTCCTTAATTCTAGATCTAATAACAGAATCAAACGCCTTCTTAAAGTCTATAAATGTCACGACTATGTTCTTTTGGTGCGATCGACGTCCCCCTAGAACGATTCTTGCGCTAAGGATCTGACTAACGGTGGATCGGCCTGATCTCCCTCCGTTTTGATTAAATCTCAAATATGGCTCAATTACAGATGCTAAACGTCTATACAAGACCTTGATGAAATGCATTGGAACATCCCACTTCATGTTATCACATTTAAAGAAACCAATATTCTAATGCGCTGACGTCACGTGAAATTTCTATAAACGGTGACATAACATCGTTTGCAGAAATGGACTTGCAGTCTTTCCTAGCATGTATCAGGAGCAGGGCTGTAAAATTACTTTCTTTGGAAAATGAAAAGTTACTCATAAAGTTACTATTCTCTAAAAGTAACTTGTAAAAGTTACTAGTTACCTGTCAGGAAAAGTTACTAGTTACAGTTACTTTGAAAGCTACTTTCATCGATGTTAGTATAAGAAAGAAGGTATAATTTACAGGCGTATTTTAAAATAATTGCAACTAACTGTCTGCTGGGAATCTTTATATGCATTCATGAATGCTTGGAGGCTTAAAAGGTACCCACGATCAACTATAATCTAGAAGTGAAAAGTGACTAATTGTAAACAAAAGTAACTTTTAAAAGTTACTAGTGACTTTGAAAAATAGTATCTAGTTACAGTTTAAAGTTACTTTCAGTGCAAAGTAGCTAGTTAGCTTAAAAAGTTACCCAAAAGGTAACTTTTCAAGTAACTAGTTACTAAAGTAACTAGTTACTTTACAGCCCTGAATTCAGGAGTCTGTGTCTTGAGAAGTTCTTTTAATTATGGCGTCATTCTAAGATGCGTTGATAAATATAGGATTATTCCAGAGAAGAGACCTTGATAAGTAATTTAAAACTGCATAAGCTTTAGAAGATATGTCTGAGAAATGTCATGAAACTGAATTTGAGATATGGTGGAACATGAATTCCTAGATAATGGATGCTAGGAAATACAGGAAAGAAACTCTGTTTGAATAATTGTTCAGTATTCATATTGTCTTCCTGATGGCTGGACTGCATCGACTTACAAGAAGGTGTGCTGTAACAAATAAAATAGAACACGATTGTGGAGAATAAGTCTAACACTGAGCCTCTAAGAAAGCTATAAGTCTCAGGAAAAACTATTAAAACTTAAACCATCTGTTTGACGGCTGTTTGTATAATAGAGAAGTACTGATAAGTGGATTACGTGAGCAATTATATTGGCATAATTATCCCAATACTAGCATTCGAAATGTATATCTCAGTTGCAGGTCACTAGTAAGCGGAATCAAAATGCTAAGTAAGCCATGTGATTAACATTACGTGTTACATTAGCCTTTCTAGTTGTCTAAGACACTAATTTTCACCCTTAGAGCTGAGTGTGGCAATCACTAGAGAATTACACTACACTTTTCAAAAATTACTTATAAAAAGTTTGAGAAAACAAATTCAAAAATATCCTCGAAACATTGGCAAAATCCAGAAAACCTAAAAACAAAGTCATAAAAGATTTTCAAAAATTGAATTTCATATGCCTTTTTATGAGTGGTATTCCCCTTGATAAGAACAAAGGGAATGGAGAACAAAGAGCAAATGGAAGATATACATTCATTTATTGTGAATTATTCTTATAGAATAATTATAGATCAACATCAGTACGCATGTTCTGAGGAGGATGTTCTATCGAATTAACGCATGCATAGATATATTTACATGGGACGATAAACAATTACATGACCATTACATTCAGCACAGACTTATAGCATTTTGTATCGGTTAATTCAAGTTAAGCATTACATAAATAATTTACCAAATTCAACCCTGATCTATATGCGCATATGATTATCAGTAGAACTGATGCTTATAAATTCAACTATTATGCTAGAGTAGTTCCTGGCAATGGTCGCGTAATTGAAGGAGTATTTGGACAGCATTTTGCTCATCTTGAAATCTCTTGTAGAGGTATTCAATGTTATTTCTTTCTTCAAATTCCTCCTCTTCTGTGCTCTGGAGGGCGTAATCATGCTCTTCTTTCATGATAAGACTTTTCCTGGCTTTGAAAGCGTGATATTCATCAGAAGGAAACGTTTCCATGAAGGAATTCGCCGAGGAAGACTCATTTGTGCTTTCTGAATACTCAGAAGAGAAACTACTGTCTAAGCTGCATGGTTCTGACTTAGTAGGCGTAGCTGTGCTGTTTGAATTATTTATGCTCAGCGTATCTCTCTTCCTGGCTGAGATGCACGTTCGATGAACAAGATGCATCAGATCTGGTCTATCCCTGCGAAAGTTCGCATGTTCAAAATGCATGTTCGTCATAGGGTCGCCTTTCCCATTAACTGGTATCTTTCGGAAGCCGTACAAATTTAGCTGGCGAACAAAACTTGTGAAATTTCTTGTCTTGAACATTTCTTCCTCTGTCTCTAGGACCAGCCTTCGAAAACTGTCGACATCAGAAATGACAATACATTTCCCGTTGCCAGACCAGGATATAGCATTATTATATTTTCTGTCGTTGAGAAGGAGACGAAGTTTTGATACGAAGGGGCTCAGAGGTTTGCATTTCTTCAGATATGAACTTGGCGAAACATTTTCTTCATCTCCTTTTTGCATAATTATCTGGATAACAACAAATCAACCAATCGTAAGACCATAGTACTGAAAAATACTAGATATCATACAATCATTCGCACTAAATCTAGAAACTATTTTTGAAGTAAAATTTTTCTTTATAATACACGCTACTACATTATCAGCAAAATAAACAAATATTTTATATCTACCAGTCCTAGTTTCATGAGTTAGCAAAAGCTAACGGCTATTCAAAAACGTAAAACAATAGCTAGCAAAGTGACGTAGTCGTTGTGCACCCGTTGTCGACAATGCACTATCTTATTTTCATAGACAATTGGAATGCTTTGCTCACCTTGCAAAGTAAAGCTTCTATGCAAAGAAATTCGGATTTCCTAGTTCCTGCAGGTGCTAGTCATTTCCCGTAAACAAACGAAGCTATCGAAGGCACTGGTAGCCACGACCAACCGCGGGAAGCGTGATAGAAACGTTCCATGTCAATCAAAGTCGCCCATGGCAACGAAGCATATGTTTTCTAAAGCAAATACAATAGCAATAGCCAAATCGGCATACGTGCAGGAAGCAGTGCTCGTTCATAAACTCAATCTAAAGGAACTAGTACTTGTCCATTGAATACATAACTAGTTTAAGCTACTTCAGAATTTATATTGAACAGTTTTAAAGTTAAAAATAAAAAAATATCGCAAGGGACATTATTTTTATGTTGATTACTATTCAGAATGGTAAATTAAACATGATTGCTTGCTATGAATTATGTTACAGAAATTGAGCTCTCAGAAGCCTAAATTCTTAATAGTTAGAAGATTGATAAGTAAAGTAACTTTTCAAGAAAGACTGTAATATTGTAGTTTGTTTATAACATACAATATCAGTAATCTTGAATTTTGTTGTATGATGTATCATATATATCTGCTCCGTGGAAAAAGCTACTGTACAGTTACAACATTAACTACTGTAGGTCCTGTACATTCCATCATTTCCATGTGATCTGTGTTTTACACCTTCTGTGTACAGTATCTCAGGTTCTGAAATTCAAAAGTCAAAACAGATTGATAAAGAACACGCTGAGCTAAGAACTTCGTGTCAATATTGTTGTGTAACGAACCATGATGACTATGGATGAGCCACCAATTTGAGCAGAACCAAAACGGACCATGTAGTGACGCAATGCTGACCAAAAATGCTGACTGATTTGCATAGTCACACGCTCCCACAAATGGAACCCAGTCTCCCTCTCTGTTATGCTGACACGCGAGCTACGTCGTTAGCTAACATAAATACAGCAGAACTATTACTATTTCCTTTCGTTGCACTTACAAGCTAACTCAAAGCTGATGTTACTGGGAAAGCTCCAACTTTTGCTCTCAAGTCTTCTACCAGCCAGGGCATCCACTCTTGCTGAGACCATGCCTTCCAATCTTTCTCAATCGTCTTGTGAGCTACAGAAAGCGACTTTTGCCATGGCATGATTTTGGTTCCCTGAGTCGCAGTTTGGCTGCGCTCAGGGAATTGTCAAGACCAAGGCTGGTTATACTGGAGGAACCAAGAAGTTCCCCTCGTACCACAGCCTGTAAGTATTCATTCTGATTTCTCATAGGATGTAAACTCTGCTCAGGAATATTTTCCAGATTAAGACAGGTTTTTGCCTCAAAACGTTTTAGGCGGGCCTCTGGGGTCCTCTGCATTGTTTACGAACGAAAATAGATAGGAAGAAATAGAGGATACTGCAAACTGAAGGATTTGCGTTATATATTGTCACATTATTAGGCATCATTTATACATCATCAGTTCGTATAACATTGCCTGTTGTCTGGTCTGTCTTTGCAGTGGCGATCACACCGAGAGTGTCCAACTGGAGTTTGATCCTTCACAGACAAACTATGGTGACCTTTTAAACATGTTCTGGTCCAATCACAATCCAGCAGCTGTTGTATCTCGCCAGTATCGTTCTGCCATATTTTATCACAACGAAGAACAGAAGAATCTTGCTGAAAAGACCCTGGCTGAACATCAGGCACAGTCCAAGAAACCAATTCGCACGGCCATAGAACCAGCATCGACTTTCTATGATGCAGAGGAGTAAGTGCTGATATCTATTGTTGTTGAGTGGGCCCAAGCCGCCCAATGGTTCATGGAGCTGCTATGTTGTTAGTTTCGCATAGCTGCTCTGTTGCTAGTTTCATATAGGGCTAGAGGTAGGTGTATTGCCAACGACTTAGCCACTCAGTCATGAGTGATAGACCTATGCACAACATCTGAATGTTTGCATGTAAGCATTTTGTTGCGACCTTTCAAATCCACTCTATCTTAAAACCACTTCTTTATAAAGCAACCAATTGTCGGAAGGGTCATTCCATGTCAATTCATCCAGCCAGAAGCTTGAAATGTAACCACTAGTCTCAGAACTTCTCTATTTTTTAACCATACTTTAAGGAACATAAGCTGACAACAAATCCAAAATTTTAGCTCGATATGTTTTACCGTTCAGAAATTACAGATGGTTTAGTTTTTGCCGCGACAGGCCAAAAGTGGGCGTGGTCGATAGAAATTAACGAGCGCTGGCCAACGTAGAAATGCTTCTAAAATTTCCATCGGTCATCCTAAGCAGCTGAAACATTGCTACCTGACTAACTACAAGGCACAGAATCCAAATTTCAGCTCAGAATGCTGTTTCAAGTACCACATTTGCCTCTAAAGCTAATCAAAAATATATTTTTTGTGTTTCCGCAAACTAAAAATGTGCATTTTTTGGAGCAAAAATTTCAAAACGCAGCAAAGTGATATTAAATTGATAAAAATATTACTTGTAAGTACACATGTTAAGGCTTTATTTCTAGTGAATTTAATCTTTTGTATATGAAGGGTTCAACAAATAATGCACTTCAAATCACCATCAAAAATATGCATATTTTAGTAATTTTGTGGCCATTTGGGATAACATTTGCAATACACTAATTGATATATTACAATATTCTTAGACATTGATGGTTGTAGGGTTCATGGGGTTTGATGTTTGCCTTGATTTGGTACTGTTAAGGTGATATACCACAGGATATTACAAAGGAGACCAACCCCCATATGCAAAGACCTCGCGCCGGCTAGCACCACCCGCGCTCCTGCCGGAATGTTCCCGAGCACGCGCCTGAAGTGGCAAATGGGGCGTGTAATGCTATGCTAAGTCGAGGTGTTAAGTCGCAACGGCCGGTGCCAGCCTAGCAACAGGCTCGCGCCACCCGGAAAGTGGCGGACAGCTCAAGAGCAGTCCGCGAGAATTTTAAACCTCAATTTTCTCAATGCACGTTCAACGAATCGATTTAAAAGTTTAGCACAAGTAAATACATAGACAGAGCATGAAGCATGCAACGCCATTTCGAATTTCGATAGCTATAAATGAATTAAATAGTGTGTTCAAATATTGCCCCTTCGCGCGGCCCAAACAAGCNTAGAGGCAAATGTGATACTTGAAACAGCATTCTGAGCTGAAATTTGGATTCTATGCCTTGTAATTAGTCAGGTAGCAATGTTTCAGCTGCTTAGAATGACCGATGGAAAGGTTAGAAGCATTTCTACGTTGGCCAGCGCTTGTTAATTTCTATTGACCGCGCCCACTTTTGGCCTGTCGCGTCAAAAACTAAATCATCTGTAATTTCTGAACGGTAAAACATATCGAGCTAAAATTTTGGATTTGTTGTCAGCTTACGTTCCTTAAAGCATGGTTAAAAAATACAGCAATTCTGAGACTAGTGGTACAATGGTCTGGATGAACTGACATGGAATGACCCGGAAGCGGTAACTTGTCTTGATAGATTTGGCTTGATTCGCTCAAGTGGCACGTTGAAAGCTAACACAATACAATTTACCTGTATTAAGCGACAACATATATGTCAGAAGACCACCCTCATTACTTCCTTGGGTGGTCGCTTAAGAGTAGACTGGATCCGCCTCGAAATGCGATGTATGCTGCTAATATGATCACTGCTCAAGAGGATCACCAAGACCACTCTTTACGAGTGAAACATGTCCTGTCAGCTACAAAAGCACGCTCCCAGGAAATTTTACTTTTTTATAGTGGCTCGTTCTATTAACAATGATGTTATTAATTAGCAACCATTCTGCTTTACTGATTTTGTAAATGTTTGCTTATAAATGGATTTATGTATAATTAATTAATTATTCAGTATCATGTTTGCATATTGACGCCATGCTCCACGTAGCTGTATAGCATTAGTCCAATAAACAATCTCAAAACAACAACTTTTGCTGATAGTCATTGACAGACACAATATATTATTGCATTAAGTGTTTGCATTTTGATAAATTTAAATAGCCCTGCAGTCAATTGTCCTAGAACAGAGTCATACCTCGTCCTTGTATCTATCGCTAGCAGTCACCATCGTTGCAGTTTTCTTATTGAAATGTGAGAAATGGGCACATAGTGTTGGACTGTGAAAGTGATATCATTGATTCTCATTGTGATAATAGGAATCATTACACATTTAATTATAGACGCTTGTAAAGCTTGTACTGGATTTTTATTGTTTCTATTTCTAAATTTAGCTATCATCAGAAGTATCTGCTACGGCGTCACCGAGCGCTCTTCAAAGAGCTGGGCATTCCAGATGGCAAGCTTGTAGATTCTCATGTTGCAGCTCGCTTGAATGGCTACATTGGTGGTTATGGATGTGTTGAAAACCTGATAAAGGAGCTTGCTGACTGGCAGTTGTCTGAAAACCAAGCCAAATACATAACAAGAATTGTGCAGGAGAACAGCGGTTCTGGCGCTGCTTGTAGCCTCAAGTAATCAAGTAATTACCAACGTGTGTGAATCGTGATTGTCCAGTTTCTTCAATTCAACGCTCATTCCCTTTCTAAGTACATACTTGCTGACAGCTTATGACTTCCTAGGTGCAAACTTGTTAACACTTTGGAATGATATTTTATGTCACAAGTAGCGTATTGGAAATGGGTTTGTGAGTGTGAGAGTTGAAATATGCTATTCCATTTTGTTTGTACGATATAATTTGTAAATAAACTGATTAATTTTGAGGAGTTGTTGTTAGCCCATCTCTGTCTCACAAAATATATATTTAATTTAATTGTTTAAGGCGTGGAGGCAATATTCACTATCATTGTACAGTGAAACCTGTCCATAATGGTAACCTTTAGGACCTGAGGGAAATGATCTTTATAGATAGGTGGCCGTTCTGTTCAGGTTGATTTCTATAGAAATTGTCATTTTTTGGTTATGAAGAGTGGCCTTATGCACAGGTAGATGCTCTATAGAGGGGGTTACTAATACAAGTTTGACTTTAACTGTCAATTCTCTAAAATGAATTGTTCAACAGACACTCTGAGAGAATCTGGCGACTAGCCGGATAAAGTTTGTTAAGCAGACAAACTAAACAAGACACACACAATGTTTTTTTCTACTTTTTTTCAACTGTAGTCGTCAATTTTGGATAACTACTTGATAATAATATAATCATAAGCTAGGATAAATAAAAACTCACACAGTGTCCGCGTGTGTCTAACTATTGACTTAGCTTCATACACGTTTTGCATGCACTCTTGCTATTGCAAACTGATCCTTGGAGTAGACACACGTCGAATGACGTAATGATTTCAGTTACTGCATGTGCATATCAATCTGTTGGGATTGTGACGTATAGTCACAGTTTTACTGACAAAACTAATAAGCAATAGATACTTTTTATTTCATCGTGCTTAATAAGAACTACAATGAACTATAGAATAATAGTTACATATAAAGACAAGACAGGAAATATCTGGGGCAGCATGCTAAAAATAACATGTTTCTTTAAAAATACCTAAAATATTTGACAGTTGCATATGCGGTGGAAGGCGGTTCTATGTTGATTGGCACTAACGACCGAGAATAAGATAGAATAGCAAAGTCAGAGAAGATTCATCACGTGCTGAACATTGACTGAATCATATCGCATAACGGCTTCATGGCCTAGTGGCAGGAACGCTGGCTTTCGTACCCCGGGTACAGGGTTCGAATACCAGCGGGACCTGCAGCTTGGACCATGTTGCTGCCCTGGTGGCGAGGGGCTTAATGTAACGCGCCGTGCTGCACAATTATCATCAGTGCAGAGGTGGTTCGAAACGTCCAACTAATAGTTCTAGACAAGGAAGCCAGCCCTCGCAACGAGGGTGGTGGAACTCGTAAAAAATCCCCCTACGTACCTCCACCGTTCATCCAAAAAAGTGTCTGTCTCCGCGTGTGGCAGTTAAAAAAAAAATCATATTGCATGAGTTCCTGAAACATTACACAACCCCACATGAAAACGAGACTTATCACGAATTACGATGCACTGGCTAATATCACTAGGTCACTGTAGTTCAATGACTTAGCACCATTAGTTTGAAAATGTGGATGCCTTCTGTGTTGGTAGAACAATATTAAACTATTGCTGATTTGCATTCTGGATGTACAATTGGCAACTAGGTGTGACTGTTTACAAGGCAATTTTAGGGGAAACAAAGGAACAGGGCAGATTTATTGATCACTTAAAAAACTCTGTAGAGCGACCACCTGTGTATAAAGGACACTCTCCATAACCCCAACATGACACTTCCTATAGAAATCAACCTGGACAGAAAGGCCACATGTCTATAAAGGTCATTTTCTTCGGGTCGCAAAGGTGACCAATATAGACAGGTTCGACTGTATCCATTTTGTACTGCTCCAGTATCAGGTGCTCTGCCGTGGTCCTCCGCAGTACTGAATCTCAGTCGGTTGGTTGGTTGATGTCTCTCAGCAACATTGCATACATAGTATCTGGTTGATACATAGACTTCATCATTCAGTGCATAGTTAGAACAGGGGGCGGTTCACTTAAACCAAGATGGATACCTGATCCTCACATGCTATCCTTTGCAGAAAGAACAGCTTGGACTGTGCATGTGTGAACTAGTCATGTTCTATTGGTTAACTGAGTAACACATTGCAGTAAATCTGTACAAATCTGACAATTTAAGAATAAATCTTCCAATTACACTGTATATCTGTCATTTGCCCCTGAGACTTGCCACTTATCTAGATATTAGACAGCGGCAAATAATGCGTTTGACAATCCGCCACATGCAGTCCCATTGCATTTCGGTGAGTTGACCTCTGCCACGGGTGAAGACGCCAGGAAAATGCTTTGTTTGCAACACAATCAGCCGTACTCTTGTCAATGATGGTCAATTTCAAGGATTGATCTTGGTTGTCAAAATTGGAGATTTCAGCTCAAAGCCTCGTGCCTAAAAACAAGTGTATCCCGTCATGCATTGGGACTGCGCTTGGTCCATTGTTGATGCCTGGTTAATACACAACAATCAATAGCAAATGAAATCCTAATTGCTTTGGTAGGTTGGTTTCTGTTGAGTTTTACTAATTTATAATCACTCCCAATCATTATTATGTAAGAAACAGCCAACAAGAGAACGCAATTGTCCATATCTCATATCAGTAGAAAGCATGAAAAAGCGTTTCTACAGAAGGCCCTTCAGAAGGCATATAATGTCTATAGATGTACAAATGATACAAATGCTGTGCATAAATTGATAATATATGTTTGGAAATTACTATTCTGGTGTGTACAATATATAGGTTTGGTAGGTAAAATGACTGTCGTTATCAGTTCAAGTGGATGGCAACAAATCGCGGCAAATGAGTTTGTCTCCTTTCTTTTTGTCTAACCATTGGTTGCAAGGAAACACTACTTTTTCTCCATCGTAAGATACTTCAATTGCCTCCAGCATCCAACCAGCGCTGAATCCCTTGTTGTCATGTTCAACAGTTAGTTTTGTCAATTTGCCAAGGTCTAGTGCTTCCAGTTTGAATTCATCCCTTTGCCCCTTTTCAAACAAGTCTCTGAATTTCTTCTTGAGTGGGCGTTTACCAGTATCGCCATTTTCACCGTAGATTGTCACAGATACATTGGCGTTTGTGCCAGCATGAGCAACGTTAGCAGTGATAACAACGACATCATACTGAACTGGTTTCAGCTCTGCAAATACAGAATCAAATGAGCACAATGAAATTAAACAAAGAAAAATATTACTCAATCTGTTATTTGACTGAAACTGGTATATGCTAGTTTCTAATGTAAGACTAGAGAGCGGTCAACAGATAATTGTTTTGGCATAGACTCATTTGAATTGGATAATTAGCAGAAATCATCCACAAAGATACGGCAAAATCCCAAAGATTAAAAAGTTGCGAACAACTACTGAACATTATTGCGAAGAAACTTGTATGTATGTATGTATGTATGTATGTATGTATGTATGTATGTATGTATGTTTATTTGTCAAAAATTTTGACTGGCAAATAAAGGGAAGAATAACTTCCACTTACTTAAAGCCAAAGCATAAAATGCAAATTAAAGGACAGATTATACACGAGCTAACTAGTACACAAGACATTTTGACTAAAAATTTGACATTTGACATTTTGACAATTTGACATTTTGATTTAAATTTGATGCAATTGTTGTGAAGAAAACTAATGAACAGTGCTTCACAGTTAAGAAAACGCACACCAATGGATTCCTTGATTTCACAAAAGCAGCTACATCAAAAGTATTGCTTTTGGCAACCTAAATACAGACTTCCACTTTTCATTTATCTACCAATTTATGTGGTAATGTGAAATCTAAGCAAAGTTAGACGTACATCATTTAAATTCACAAAGGTCTTCACTCCTTCCACTACTTATCAGTGTGATTGGTGTTTGGTTGGGCGAGTGTGATAGGTTTGCAAGCAGCAGCAGAATCATCAATATCGGCATCAGCAGCAATGCATAGCAGCCAGTGATCCTTCCACCAACCACGCACAAAGGCCAAAATTACATATTATACTGGGAGGGATTTATCGTAGAGAGGGGAAATGTTTGTTGTACTGTATGATAGCTGAATAGGTTCTCTATAGAGAGTAATTCTATAGGCGGGACTCATTGACGAGCTCTATAGGATTCTATAGAATCAATCTCTATAGAATAAGTTTGCTGACGTTTCCTATATGATTCTATAGAACAGATATCTTATAGATCGAGTTAGCTGATTTTTCCTATATGATTCCATAGAACAGATCTCTATAGAGAGGTTTTTCTATAGGTGAGCTATAGAAATCTATAGGAATCCATACATTTCTATAGAAAATTTTCGTAAGGGGATAAGTAGGATGATGCAGTTTAACCTTAATTACTCCAATTATACTTTCCTTTAGCTATATGTTCATTACTTTCACCTTGTGGAACTTTCTACTATTTATCAATCCAACTCATGAGGTCAGTTAAGTAATGCTGCATATTTTACATGTATGGTTTAATTGTTTTGTAATTCTTGGATCCCCAAAACAAACAAGAAAATGTGTGATTAATGAAGAGATGGGCGATGATCATACACCGCGACTTCTCAGCATTCCAGGACAGAGTGCACCGCTATCAATATTGCAATATGTTTGTCCCTCCCACATTTCTACAATTTGCCAGTTGGCTATAGGTCACTTATCACTTGTACAAAAGCTGATTGTTGAATATATTTGCTAAACTATGAATTGGAACCATGTGAAATCCATACAAAAATCAGGAGAAAACTGTGTGAAATGACGTGAAAGTGACTTTTCATGCGGCTTTTCATTTATTTTCAAATTCATGCACATGCTTTTAAATACTGCTTAATTGTTATTTCTCATGTTTTCACATTTGGGTGTGCTATTTTTATGGACCAGAAAGATTAGCATCATGTCAGGCAGCTAAAACAGGAATCTCCAGACACTGGAAATCCTCATGTGGATAGATTCTAAATGGCATCAAAGCTTCAGGTTACATAATATGGAGTTAACGCAAGTGATATACATGATTACATGCCGCAAGATCTTCCAGCACTTGCTTTTCAATAAATTATCATTTTCCAGTGAAAAAAGAAGAACAAGGAGTGGAATTGTTTGTAACATCAGGTATGGAACAGTTAACCAGAAATATTCAATTGTTTCCCTACCTCGGATTGACTTTGAGCGTGATTTTGATATTGATGACTGCTCCAGAACAAGGCTGCCTTTTGAACCATCACTCAGTTCAAGCCATTGATCACAAGAAAATGTAAA
>OFHS01002588.1:0-20309 GCA_900245855.1 Calvadosia cruxmelitensis | reverse complement strand
ATCTCTTCCAGTGCACTGCGGTCGACAGAATCAAAGGCCTTCGAGTAGTCCACGAATATTATCACGGCATGTCGTTTGTGCGATTTGCATGTATCAATGATAATCCGTAGGCACAGAATCTGTTCAACTGCATTTCTCTCATGTCTGAAACCTGCATGGTATGCGTAAATGACGTTCTCCAGGCACTCGCGTAGCCACATTAGCATGACACGGTTAAATAGCTTGGCATTGTATGACATCAAGCTTATACCCCTTTGATTGTCCAAGGTCGTGCTGCCTGCTTTCTTTGATATTGGAACGATGATGGATATCAGAAATTCTGTGGGTGGTGACTCTCCATCGATGATTTCGTTAAAGAAAGGTAGGATTGTCTTCGCTGCCAGCATTGGTAGTCGTACGACATCTGAAGGTACCTCATCATATCCAGCAGATTTGTTGCTGGCGATTGATTTGCATGCTGCTCCAAGTTCTTCTGCCGTGATGTGTCCTTCCTTCATCGGAAGCCCGCACTGTAGATTCAAAGGCAGTTGTAATGTAACTCCACTTCGAGGCTGATTGAGGATCTTCCGGAAATGCTCGCTAGTTGAATGTATTCTTTCTTCGATGCTGTCACTGGCAATAAAGGACGGAGGCTTGATCTTTCTTCCGGTTAACTTCGAGATACCTTGCCAGAATGCCTGGCAACGACCATTTTCAACATCTTTTGAGATTTCTGCAGCTACTTGCTTTACAATTTCACTTTGTCGTCGCATATACGTTTGTGCAAGATCAGACTCAAGGTGGCTATGACTGTTTGCTGGGTTTTCTCGCTTAGCTCGAAGTAAAGCTTGTCGTGATTTTCTTACTTCATCATCCCAGAGACATTTCTGCTGTTTCTTCTTTTGTTTTGGTAGAACAGCTTGTCCAACTTCCTTGATAGCATCAACGTATGTGGAGTAGCTTCTAATTTCGTCCTTGTAGTACCGTAGCACCCTTGCTTCAAAACGATCTCGCATGCAACTTCTACTAAGTGCTGCCCAGTTGGATGTTTTAGGTCGCCTGTTTGTGGGTTTTGGCTTCCATAGCTTCAAAGATAGGTTGCAGCTGAGAAACGTGTGATCGGATGTTACACAGCAAGGTAGGATATTGGAAACTCGACGCACAAGATGTTTCCACTTTTGATGCAGGAGAATGTAGTCCAGTCTGGCTCGTCGACGTCGCGGCCCATAAAACGTAAAGAGACGCTTTTGTTTTTGCCGAAACACACCATTTGTAGCTATCATCTCATTGCTGGTGATGTAATCTGTAACCGAATCTGTATGTGATGAAGCATATTGTCGTTTTCCATGTTTGTTGCGTATGGACAGCCCATCCACCAGAATGTCAGCATTTAGGTCACCCAGCATGAGGAGTACATCACGTGATGGTGCGCTGTATGCAGTTAAAACATCGAGACAGTCGGTCGTTTCCTCTAGGTTGTTGCTACATGCCGTTGGAAAGTAACACGAAAGCAAATGTAGGCAGTTATCCTGCAGCTGTATTCGTAGCGACGCTATCCGTTCATGGAGTTTGTCGAAGCGCAAGACAGTGGGTGCCATTTGGGGTGAGACCAGGAATCCTACACCACCTACTCCATCAGACCTGGCTGAGACAAGATATAGAGTCCATCCTTTCCCGGCATCGCGAATTTCGGTCTCTGTGTCTGAGAGGACTATTCGGTGTTCTTGGAGTGCTTGCCTATCACTGGCTAGCATGCACATCTCATTTTGGCGAGCGAGAGAGATTAAGGTGCGACAGTTGAACGTTGCAACTGTAATCGATGCGGGCGTCGAACGGAGCCTTCGTTGACTCTTGTCGACGTCACGGCCCCGGTTGGCAGACCGCGGGTCCGAGCTGTTGTGCTGTGAACATGAAAGGTTTCGTTGTTGGTGACAATGGTGATTGCTCACGCGTTCCATCTGTCTTTTGTTCGTGTTCGGATTGGGATGGTTAGCCTGATTGTGATATTCCTTGCTTTTTGCCTTGCGATTTTTAACCCGTTTTCCAGCACGGACTCCTCTTTTCCTTCCGTTGCATTTACGTAGAGGTAGACAACCATGGGCAGTGAGGTTTGGCAAATGATGATACGATGTAATTCCCAAGCTCTCCAACTGAAGCAACTCCTCCCGACCATAAACAAGACGACTTCCAGCTGAGACCTCCATGTTCTGCACTCGAGCAGTAAAAATAATCGAATAAAAAGTCAATAATATTACTTACAAATTAAAAGGATTGAGATATCAAGCTTAAAATGAAACCAAGCGTTATTAAAATAACAAACTGTTACTAAAAGTTAAAAGCATGAGCAGCGCAAAAACGGTGCCTTGTGGACAGTGGTAAAACCACGTCCGGCGCCAATGAAGGCTTCCACGTCAACCATTGCTGATGCAGGAAAACAAATGCAACTGTGAAATCTTTCCTTACAATCTGACCATACTGATGTCACATGCCACATAAATAGTTGTAAACCACAGTTCAACATTAAAGATCGCTATACAATTAAAATGTGCCGCGAAGCATGATTCCTTGCATGGTAACAAATCTCGCCAACAATCAGAAATATGTCATTCAGTCTTGCGCTATGTGGCACAAAGTATTTACAAACACTACGACATATCATGTGATTTAATTTATTTTATTGTTATCAAATCAAATTGGCAGACTACTTACAGTTCATCCTTCTGTTTTGGGGTCAAAACCATGATTGGAGCTACTGATGACGTGCAACCACAGTCTACGTAAGGTGCATAGCTTGTGTAGCTCCGCAAGCATCAGCGGTCCAGGTAAAGCTCAATCATCCACCACCCTAAATACAAGAAACAGAGTCACTATAAAGGATGGTCTCCTGGCAAAAATGGTTTCTGTGGCAAATCATGGTTTCCCTGCAACATGTTTGCTTTCTGGGCAACTTCTATCCTTCGGCTGGTTGTTATGCAATATGGCTCCAGAAAATCCAATACCCGACTAGAGATGCAAATCAACATAAACTTCCAAATAGATTATACAAATGAAGTTCTTTGAGATACTGGATGACTGAACTGTTGAACCATTTCGCAACAAGTACATTTCCATTAAAATAAATGCAGGGAACCGATGACATTCGAACTCTAAACGTTGACTTTGAGAAACTACATTCTCAGTGAAAGGACGTTACCTTAGACTGGAATACAAGTCACAATGGTAACAAGCCAAATATCAGATAGCTCCCATTAGTTCTAATAATTTACAGCCCACCAATATCATTATGCCATACGCCATCTTAACAGCCAACTGGTTCAAATACCAGGAAATGTAGTATCTGGCAAATATATAAAGAACAAATTTCTCTAGGAGAAATGGAGAATTACCCCAAGATTCCCCTAAAAAAGACAGAAAGTTGCGACAACAGAAGACAGTACATCACACTATCAGCAAGGCATTTTCAACGGTTGGTCATTTCAGGCCCAAGATATGGTCCAGAAGTGACGTTACCATCAAGATGAAAATGAAAGTCTACAATGTTTCAGTATTATCCACCCTGCTCGAGGCAAGGGACACCTGGACCTTCAATGCTACAGACAGTACGCCAGCTCGCATCTCTCAGTTAGTACGCCAAGCCTGTCTGCGAAGGCTCGGTCACATTGCACGCATGTCAGAGACCAAGCCTAGCACGCCCAGCAGTCTGTGGAAAAGGCAGGCCCACTCCCACTTGAGTGATAGTGTACTAGATACACATCAAAGAACACCTGGCTAATGCAATGCATCGCGGATCTGGATAGTCTAAGACCCATCTACGGGGTCAACGACTGGGAGCATGACAAGTGAGAAAGTGTGCGAGACGTGGCACAGAACCTTACCATGGTGACAGACAGTACTAGGGATAGTCACAGCTAATGCTGGTCAAGCTATATGATTATAGCTGCCAAGTACTAAGAGGGCTAACAGCCCATTTTAATCCGGCTCAGCTGATGACACATCTTACAAACCAGCTGGGCCATAATTAAATGAGCTTCGATTGTGACCGTATTGTACACAGGCAAGCATTATGGTAAGAGTTCAACCTCCCTTAAATTACATTTACAGTATACCTCGGTTAATATCACCTTGGATATTATCATGTCTTGGTTATTGTCACGGAAAGTGAAATTCCACTTGCCAGTCCCTAAGCTTTTCTCTTATTCTACTTGGTTAATATCACCTCGGATATTGTCACATCTCGGCTATTATCACGGATTTCCACAGGATTATTATGTTTACACTCACTTATAATCACGCTTTCTGTGATTTGCTGCTTTGCTTGAATTTATAGGCACCGTAATTGTCGTCCAAGGAAAAGTTGATGAAGTGTTTTTGTTGTGTTCGCCTCATTGAGCGTGACAAATCAAAGAAAATTAGTCTTGTGTTGTTGAAATCTCTACATAATAGCTCTGCTTGATGTTGATACAGAGTTTGCTGTTCCATGGCCCACTTTTTGCTATTGTTTGAGCCGGTCCTGCAAAATTAGAGGTCTGAGTATGAGACTTGGCTATTGTCACGACTCCGATAATATCACGTTTTACAATTTTCCCGAGGGTGTGATACTAACCGAGTTACACTGTAGCTATATCTAGAAACAAGTTATCATTTTTCTCTAGTTACTTGTTTCATCAATATTGTCTACGTTTCTCAAACCTTAATTAAATTATACCTTAGTTTCCGGTCTCAGTCTGTACAGTTTGTTGGCAGGTTACGCAGTTATTCAACTGTGCTGGCAAACAAACAGCTGAGTAGAATTTTGAGGCACACTCCACGCATTAACAGTTCTGTTAACAGCACTTGCATCAGGCTCACAAAATTTGACAGATTTATAATCTGTTTCCAGATAATGTATCAGTTGCATTGAATTCCTTCATAACAGATTTGAAATTCCCATATCAACTGACAAGATGCCAATACTGATTACATATTTTATCAAACACATTGCTGCCTGACGAGTATCTAAGAGCACACCATATCAATGTATGGGAGTAACCTATGATGCAAGAAAATCACATATCAAAGTTCCCCACAAAATCCTGTAAAGAGCTGCTCAAGGTATGAAATGGCATTCAGTACTGTTGAATCTCGAACCAGCTAGCAATCATGAACACCGAGTCTGTGACATTGCAGTACAAACAAAATCATGTTAGGTAGCCTATCAAGCTTTCCAGAAAATAGCCATAGAAATCCAGAATTACCACCCTCTGCGTAAAACTGTCGTGCTGAATGACCATATCGTTCAAGCTATAGGTTGTCTCGTCTCATTCTGTGGGTGTATTTTGTTGCTTGCTCGGATTTCACAACACAAGAAAGAAATTGAATCGTAGACATGCTGAAGGGGACATTTGCAGGATGAGATATGGAAGATCATGCTGTAAATTCGCGCCATATCTACTGCAGGAACCTGGCTAATCAAACAGCTTGTTGGGCAATCAAGCAGCTTCTTGTTGGAGCATAGACTACAGCTGCATAGCCGCGACCTTAAAACGTCAACAAGATCTGTGGCCAAAAGAAGCATACGATATGCAAACAAGCACGAAGAATTCTCCAATAGGAATAGAAAGTCTACATAAATCCCACTGCATTCCAAAGTCAAGCCAAATGATCTCTGTTTGTAACAATATGCAATCAGAGAGAGCAAACAAATCATGGATAATCGTTAACGAACCACATTTGATTTGATTTCTGTCTCTCCAAAAACACAGAATCGATCCAATCAAATTGGTAGGAAGAGCTTGCTGACTCAGTTAACAACTGACCCTAACAAATACGTATTCTATCTGCTATAATTGACAAAACTTTAGGTGAAAACTGTTGAGGTTTACAGACCCTATAATTCTTCGTAACATGTAAACGTTCAAAGAGGCAACATGCAATAATGTCGGAAACTTACGAGGCTTCTCCGCGGCTGAATAAATCCGTAAAGTTCAACAGAATCGTATTTCCTGTACACACTGTTATTTTCTTTCCAACAGTTTCGACACTGGCACTAAATATGGTTTCTGACGCTCACTACAGTGCCTAAAATTCTCGCACAACTTTGATGAGCTTCGATTTTTTTGAACTTGTGAACAGCAAAGAGCTGATCCAGTGATGGCTGACGTATCCCATCAGGCAATGCGACAGTCTGCGTAACCTGGTCGTTCCCGCCCTTGTAACCAACTGTGTCCTGCAAGTTACCGCATTTCTCATATTTTTGGTTGAAAATCAAACCATCAAATTAATTTGATTACTTCTAAATCGATATTTTAGTCAATTTTTTCAAATCTGCTTGTATTCCAATTCTAGAAAGCAACAAAAGTAGATCAACAAAGGATTTAAAATCGGAGCGTAATTTGGTTGCCAAGCAGCTAAGCATCACGCGATCCGAAACAAGCAACACGAAACTACAGTAGAACAATCCTAAAACAGAACACCAGTACCATATACGGATAAAGTAGCATTCTGATTATATTTTAAAATACAAACTTATTCTTTCTTGGAAGATAATTTGAGTTCTTCAAAAGTAGGGTAAGAGAATAATATGAGATACAGTATAATATCCTGCAAACCTATAAATCGGAAACCAAAATAAAGTAATCTTTTTATTTATTTTCGTTCGACTTTTAGAAGCAGCCAGTACAAAATCAAAGCGGAGATTTAAAATGACCCATCACCAAAGATTCATCCAATTTTAATTTGTTTTTCAAATTCATGTTTCTATTTTGTTTACTTTCATTTTTTGTACAATTATACTTGCATTCGAAAATACTTTTGAAATATTGTCCTCTCCTGTTAATCAAATCCCCTCTTGTTCACATGTCTCCGTGAAAGAACAAGCGACCTCTACTCCATCACTGCAAGTGAACAGATAGGCAGTTCCTGATGGCAAGTGCAGGGCATTTGGTTAACTGAAGTGATAACATCTAACACGGCAGACATTACAAATGCAATTGCCTTCAGAAAAGGGAAATGAACACAGCCAAAGGCAGAGAACCATAGACTCCATCATTGATAGTTCAGCGCTGTAGAGGAACATTTTGTATTTCTACGACTCTACTCTCCTTCCTAACGGAGCGGAAAGTCTCCAACAACATCATCATCATCCGAAAGGGTATCCGATTGCCAGGAGCCTCAGTAGGAATACAGTGAAACCTGTCTATAATTGTCAGTTTTTGGACCTGAAGAAAATTATCTTTATAGGAAGGTGGCCTTTCTGTCCATGTTGATTTCTATAGAAAGTGTCATTCTGGGGTTATGAAGAGTGGCCTTTATATACAGGTGGCTGCTCTATAGAGGTGATCGCTAATACAGGTTTGACTGCAATGACCTTTATAGGCAGGTGGCCTTTCTGTTCATATTGATTTCTATAGAAAGTGTAATTTTGGGGTTATGAAGAGTGGCCTTTATACACAGGTGGTTGCTCTATAGAGGTGACCGCTAATACAGATGTGAATGTACAATGCGTACATTGTTTCATAATAAGAACATAATAGCCGTGAGTCAAAAACGATTCTTCAATTGTGTGAAGTCATCACGATGTAAACGACTATCACGTCTAATCCTGAAACACCATTCTGTTGAACATCTATATGCGTCATGTACAATAGTATGCAGCCTAGATCCCAAACTGTAGATTTGTTCTGGTAATGTAAGCTCGTGGCTTGTCTTACGATGTACCCGCAAAGCATTACATTCACTCAGAATAGCAATGTGATCGTCCTGGTGACTTTCTTTATATTATTACTTTATTTATTAAATTAACCTTCATCATTTAGGCATTAAGTCTAATCGTATTTATTCTATCATTCAAATAAACATAAAGTACATTAAAATAATCTGAGTGGGATACAAAGTGCAAAAAAAAATTAATTTCAGTATTGTGGAAAATCATTCAATTTGGGCAAGTTCTACTTGGGTATGGTAATCCAGTTAGCACTGTTGCCGACAGATAATTTTATTTATTTTTTTGATACTGCTGCTGGCCGGCAGGAGAAGGAGGACTAACAAGTTTGCAACGCAATTTCCAGGTATTGTTTGTCGTGGACTCGTGGTACACCATACCCCTGGATGCCTGTAGTGATTGGGGGAAACGTTGCGAGCACTCTCTTGGATCCGGGCTCCCTGCGCAATGGCTGTCATGATTTTCAATGTAGACTACATGCAGACGAACTAAAGTTAATTTATACTTGCACCTGGCATCCTACTTCATTCTTTAAATCGAGTAGACGTGAAACAGCACAGACAAATCAACATTCAATGACAATGATCGTCGACAGTATAATGTATGCAAACAAAACGTGCTGTTATACAAATGATAAATGCGCCTTAGAATGCGCCTTACAGCTAAATATAATTATTCTTTTCAAGAACTTGCATGCTGCCTAAAAGCAACGAGTTTAAAATGTTGATCATCTGTGAGTGGACTTTATAACTTCCGCTTTCATTCAATGTTCTACAGTAGCAGCGAATGAGCTGTGAACTTGCAAACCAGCAGTTAACTAAAGGTTCAAAGCGCAATCCAAATAATTCGTCCAACGAAAAATGATTAGACTCTCGTGTTGTTGAGAGTTTCGAGCAAATAGTAAACCCATTTCAACAAGGAACTTGATGTCAGCGCGGGCTCTCTTCGATTTTATATAACAGAGGTTTCGGCATCGAGCAGAAGTCGATCTTTTCAGGAAGAGTAATATTGAATTCCAATTGAGCAATAATAGCCTCCAGCCATTTCTCTATCGTGGCGAATGTAGGTCTGAAATGAGGTGAAATACTTCATTAGCATAGAAGGCCACGCAGAACAAGACACGGCAGGCCACGCAGAATTCCTTTGCGAAAGCACAATAAAAGAAATTATTGTCTTTACGAATTCAGTAATACGACATCAATACCTCTGATCCGGATCTGCATTGCAGCAGGCGACAGCTAAAGCTACGAATGGCTCAGGGCAATTCGCGCAAAACTTTTCACGGAACACTTTCTCGTCAAGGCCAAAATTCTATCAAATAAAAGAACAAGTCAATCAGAGAATAAGAAGCTCAAACAAAGTCAACATTATCTTCAGTGGCTATAGGCTGCCTACAAATGGACAGAAGAATACGCGGGTGATTTACGATAGAATTAAGTTACCATTGGAGGCCACAAAACAGTAAGCGTTGGTACACTGTTCACAGGAATCATGCTTTAAAAACTGAAGTTCGCGCAGGCGCAATGCTGTCTCTTGGTAATGGTTTCAAGAGAGGTCTCGAAACGTTGTGAGAAAAAGTAAAGACTTCATTGCTACTGACCTTTTCATTAAAACTAATGGAAAAGAAAAGAAATCCTGGAATTGCTTACCATTGGATGACGAGGAAGGTAGTCTGGGTCTGACTTGACTCGTCCGATGATCTGAAAAAGATTCAAACAAGCTTTCCAATATTACGTTGTTGCAATTTAGCCAAAATAAGTTTAGTTTTATCTTTAGATATGAATGCTGTCATACATCAAGGGACTTTTGAGAAAAAACCGACCTTTGCAAAAGCTATTTACAAGACGACACACCCAACAATTCGAGGCGTTACTCAAACTTTGTCTGCAAATATCGACTGCCATTGTCAAGATAAATAACTTCCATGAGCAATTGTCAGCAACAGAATTACAAAGAATTTTCTATAAGCCGTCACTTAGCAACACAACAGTTTTGAAACCACGATACCCACAGTCTTTCGTGTCATACCCAGGATATAGCCAGACGGCCTACGCGACAAAAGGTCACGACATTACGTTGCGACCGTCAGTCATGACCATCAATAAACGCTACAGAAATCAATCGAACTTCACATCAAACAAGCAAAGAAGCATGCTATAAGATCACCGGAAATACGCGACAGAAACCTCCCAACTACAGCACTTACTGTTCGATATACCCGATTTGCACATTTTGGGACGGACGTAAGCAAATTCGAATCAAAGAAGAAATGCCTAAAGTCAAAGCCCTCTCAAAGCTATGAGGAACACTGTGTAATGAGCAATGACACATTGCGAACTGTCCACCCGGGAGTTTTCTAATTCTGATATATAGTATTTTCATTTATCAAGTAATTTATAGAAACAATAATTATGCAGATAAATAACACGATAATAGCGAACACGACTACTTTACATGTAAATTGACAGAATAATGGTAATTAGAGGAAAAGCAAATAAATTGTCACCGAATAAATACAGAAATGAGACAAAGAGGTTCATATGAGGCGGGAGGGTTGGATTAAGAAATATGACAGCTTGAACAATCAAGTTCAAATAGTGTAGTCTAATGGCTAGGAATCTAGGATACCTGTTTGTCAAATGCCAGGTCTCGCAGGTTTGAATCACAACCCAGCTGACACAGATATGCGTTGCAGCTTACGGTATCTGGTTTTATATCGTGTGGGCCCCAAGGGAGAGAAGTCACCAACAAGAGATTTTACAAACAAGTTTCTCAAACTACACGGTATAGTACGAAAACGCGCCGGTAATACCTCACACAAGACAATGCCATACGAGAATACGTCAGCCTGGCCGTCGTATTGCTTTCCTGAATAAAACAAAGCAAAATAATATAATAGTCAGGTCAGGGTTTTTTAATATTATTTTTTATTTCTCAATAAATAAGTTTAGTAGCAAGTACAGTATCGTAAATTTTTTTAGAGTAATTTTATAGTTCTCAATTCTATGGAAATTATTTATAATGCATTACAAATTTAACAGAATTACTTGAAAATATATTCAGTGCGAGAAAAAAGAAAAGAAAAGAACACATGATATTATATAGAAGCAGACAGAGTAAACCGTTTGACGGTTTGAGTACTCGTCAACGTGCTGCTTCCAGTATTGAATGAAAGAACCAATAATCATTAGGCGAGAAAGTTGGGGGAAAAACACACAAAAAGAGTAATTTGGCTAAATAAGTACAGTGAAACCTGTCTATAACGGTCACCTCTGGGACCCAAGAAAAATGACCTTTAAAGACAGGTGGCATTTCTGTGGTTGATTTCTATACAAAGTGTCATTTCGTGGTCACGAAGAGTGGCCTCTATATGCAGGTGGATGCTCTATAGAAGTGACCGCTAATACAGGTTTGACTGTAACTGAATATTGCTCTTTCTGATGGCAAGGTCGGGATTTATCGTTTTCTTGAAGAGGCTAGTATTTAAGATCAATGAGCATGTTTAGCCCCTTGGAAGAAGGAAGAGAATGTGTGCACTTTCTGACGGTGAAGAGAGTACACGGTGGAGAACAACACTCTTTCCTGATATAATTTAAAGCTATACTTTTCTAGCAGCACTAAAGAGATGTTCTATAAGCAAGTTAAACTATGTGGTTTATATTTGAATTGATGGAATGACTTTGAAGTGACGAGGGCTTCAGGCAGCGAATTCCACCATCGGACGACACGATTTATAAATTGATTTATTACGATTGATTGATTGATTTTTTCATGATCTATTTTGAAGGATTACAGAAGAATTTTCGATGAGTAATTGAGTATCGCACAAAATCTCAAGCTCGTGGGTCGGAATAATATTATTAGACAAAAACATGGACGATTAAGTGCTCAGTTGATTTGAGGGAAGTTTTCAACTTGCAGTTAGTTTGAGTAACTTTCACATCCAGTAACTAATATTTCTTAGATATTTTACAAAAAATCGATTGCTTTAATGTAGTTTTCGTAGCATCTTTCGTAAGATTCAGTATAATTTTTTTTATCAAAAACAGACTAGAAACTAACCATGAAACATCTCAGGTGCCATCCAATAGGGTGAGCCAACAGCTGATAATCTATCAACGAAAAACAAGTCACAGTAATAACATAACATGCCTGAGCTGAAAATCAACAGTGCCAATAAATCTGAGATACAGAGATGAAATTGATAAGCAGTCACATAGCCTGCAGTAGGCAAGATATGCTAATTACTCTAATCAATCAATCAATTAATCAATCAATCAATAACTCAATCAATCAATAAATCAATCAGTCAATCAATCAATCAATCAATAAATTTTAGCAGTATCTATTTAATTCTGTATATAGTTAATTGTTCGCCATTCTGTGAAACGCACCCTAGAGGTAACTGTAAAATGCACATGTATATACAGTAGAATGTGAGGATAAATAAATATAATGATGATGATGATGAATCAATCAATCAATCAATCAAGCAACCAATCAATCAATCAATCCATTAATCATTAATCCGTCACTCAATCAATCAATCGATCTATCTATTAATCAAGCAATCAATCAATCCACTGATCAATTAATCAATCAATCAACCCATTAATCAATTAATCAGTAAATCGGTCCATCAATCAACTAATCAATTCATTCATTCATTAATCAAGTGTCGAGAGAAGAACTTTTATCTCTGCCTCCACGACATCTAGGATTGATTCATTCCAAACCATTGCTAACCAAAAGTTGTACTGGTCAAATTAACTTTGTTTATTGATACACTTGATTGATGCCATCTGTATATAATCAAAATGTATTCTTATGATAAAAAAACTTGTTTACTGTTATAAGCAAATAATAATAATAGTTAACAGAGTTAACATTTCTCTTGCTGTCGTTAGAAGAAATTCCAAATTTTACTTAGAAAATCTACTACAAAATCGAAACAAATTTCTTAAAATAACCCACTTGATTTTGCTGTGTGAACTGGGCTACCAAGCAGTTCTTCCCTGCTGATAATACGAAGCTCCTATGTGATGAGGCATTCATTGAGGGCAGACGAAACATTACATCCCTTGTAATCTATATCTTGTCTTTTCATACCTCTTCTTTGGTGACCGTGGTGATTTAGGGCTCGACCTGTTGTTGTTTCTGAAGATTTCCTTTTGGCTTTCAGAAATACAATCCTCAACATCCAAGACACATGCCAATCCAAAGTCAGCTACTACAACCTGGCGTCCAAACTTAAATGAAGAAAAAACAATCCAAAATCACAAAATAATCAGTTTTCGAGTCGATCGAAATAAATTCAGAAAATGCGAGAAAGGCATGAAAAACGTGTGGGAAATTCACATGCTTTCCCATATTTTCTGACAGCAGTGAACAGTGCTTTCAATACCACAATGGGGCTCTGCGCCCATTTAATCGTTGAATAATCAAAGCCGCTGGATCTCAGAGAGCACATTATAAGTCGCTTCTACTGGACAGTGGTGAACTTGAAGTACTGGGCTTCATCTACTTACAGCATCTGATCTGACAAGACAATTGTTTGACTTCAAGTCACGATGTATGACGCTCATGCTGTGTAAATAACACTGAAAAAGAAAGAAATTAAATTATATTGTGACACATATAATTATGATATATCATTATAAACAAAATTAGCTCCAATGCAAGCTGGCTATTTGAGAAGCCTACTAATCAAATCCAATTTAATATAAGTGGATTCATCACATCATGGTGGCGGTCGTTATCATCATTTGTCCAGTGGTCCCAGCTCGCTCAAAGCGCTCTGTTCCTCGCAATTTGTTGCATGGAAGACATACTGAGACCCATTGACGACATGTCTCATTTCAGTTGAGACAACAAGTCCTTCACAAATGTCCAACATACAAAAGACTCACTGAGACTATCGTCAATGTAGGACTACTACAGCAGCCCACTAGTCAGCCTACTGTACACATTAAGCGCTTTAAATAGAAGCTGATTTGGGGTAGCACAATTTGCAAGAGCAATCTGAGTCTCATCAGGTGGACTGTACA
The DNA here is from genome assembly GCA_900245855.1 of Calvadosia cruxmelitensis. Lineage (NCBI taxonomy): Eukaryota > Metazoa > Cnidaria > Staurozoa > Stauromedusae > Kishinouyeidae > Calvadosia > Calvadosia cruxmelitensis. The sequence continues at coordinate 6,584 of OFHS01002588.1, read as the reverse complement.
TCAATTTTTATTTAGCTCTGTTGGATACAAATGAATTCTGATGACAAAATACTTAATACTTTATCATGATAAAAGCAATATCTGAGCATACACTTAACCGATGCTGCAATGAAATCGGCATCAGTTGAGACCATCGCAGGGTGATAAACCTCAAGTTAATCCTCATTCCAGTATAACAGGAAAACAGGAACAACAATGCAGCATACTACACACAAATAAAAGTTGCAGCGAGAGCTAGTTCCTGTAGGTAACTCGATTGTAGTACAGTGCAACCTTGTTAATATCACTATGTTTTTCCGGTCAAAAATCGTGATAATAAGCGGGTACAAATAGTTGATTCAGACAGAGCTTGGTTCTCAAAGTGAAGTGATATTAAGCGGGTTGTGATATTAACCGAGGTGATATTAACGGGGTTACACTGTATACACAAAGTACAATACAGTGAAACCTGTCTATAACGGTCACTTCTAGGACATGAGGAAAATGACCTTTATAGACAGGTGGCCTATCTATCCAGGTTGATTTCTATAGAAAGTGTCATTTGGGGATATGAAAAGCAGCCTTTACACACAGGTGGCTTCTCTATAGTCTGCGGCAAACAGAAACCAGCAAATTCAAGCACTTGCAATATCACATGCATCTTGAGCTATCTAGCAAGGGCACATACCATTCCAGATGCAATGTCTTTTGCCATCGCAACCTTTTGCTGCCAGGATATCTCGATGTACTGGAACAGAAAATGATAATAAATTAACATCAACTCAAAGTAAACACTTGATTCTAGCAGAAAGACTGTGTGTATAGTATGTGACAGTGTGATGAGCTAATACTTCAAAATGCCGTGTACATTGCACAAACCCTTACTTTGTTCTTTAACAGTTTTCTGAGGTGACCTCCCGCAATGTATTCTACAAGAGAGGGATGATAAACACACAAATAAATCATTGAACCATTGGGCTAACTTAACCAGACATGGACAAGAAATTAAATATGTTGACATTGTATCACACAGAAAGAGTTTGAAGAATGATCTTCAAGCTTCGATTTGTTATCGGTAGTCCTTCATGTTGATTGGACAAGATCTTTCTCTCAGAAAAGTACAAAAGCTCAATTTTAATCATGCATTCTTTCTACATCAATTTTCGAATATCTCTTGAATCGCTCACATCTCTCCGAACGCACATTTCACACTCATTCGAATCGTTCCTCATCGACCTCAAATACACTGTACAGTTCTGTTAATTATTTACCTAATATACATTGAATCGAGGCTGACTATAAAGTACCAGACTACGTGACTAAAATTAAAGAAAACCATACAAAAAAAGTTACGCTACTAGTTTACAGAATATCCGATTGCTACATTTTGTGTGTTTTCTGGTTCTTCTTATTCAACTGACTAACTCTAAAAACGAATAATAATTTCTTCTGTCGATTTCACTACTTGTGCTGCCACAGTAAAAATGTCAACCTTCACCTGTTATAATGTGGAGGGCTTTTTTGCGATACATGACTCCGATGAAATGCAGTACATTCGGATGATTTAGACTTTTCAACACATGAACCTAGAATGTAAAAAAATGGTTTAGCCAAATACAATCGTGAGTACTCAAAGAAACTTGTCAAGGCAGAAGGAGGTATATGCTTAATCCGAAATAGAGGAACTTCAATTCAGAAGTACTCTACCACTTCTGAATAGGTGATATTAAGCGGGTTGTGATATTAACCGAGGTGATATTAACGGGGTTACACTGTATATAGAAAACAGGTGAGATCTCAGATCATACATATGTCAGTCTTTTTAAGGGCATGGGGGAAATCAAAATAAATCAGAGAAAACATTCACAGGGCGTCGGCAAGGTGATCCAAAAACATCTCATTCACATTAACGTCGCAGAAAGATGTTTTCTTTCTTGCAATCCACGGTTCTGCTACCAACAAAATTCAAACCCGCAACCTCAGAAGTATCACAGGTTCATTGCTCTGGTCTTTTGACTAGAGGATGCATTCAGTCCATTAAGCTTGTGGGGAGATATTTATCTTGTCTTCTTATCCCAGTAACAGCGAGTCGGCGGAGAAAGTTGCACATGGCTACACTATTGTGACTCGGGCCAATTATGCATGCATTTGACATGCTCTTATATATGTGTGGCAGTTGTGAGAAATTTCTATTTTATTGGAATTAGGAGGAATTTCAAAAAAAATTGAAACCTATAGTTTTCAAATCATGTGATCGCAATATCTGTATAAACAACATTGTCCCATATTACAAGTTATTTTAATACAAAGAAAACAACTCAGCTTCTTGAACACCATCATATATCCAAGAAATAAGTTATATTTTACACAAAGAAATGTGTACAACATTAACTCATAGTTTACCTCTTTCAAGAAACTTTCCTGGGATGATTTGGAAATATTTTTTAACTGTTTCATGACCATTTCATCACCCGTGGTAGAATGGGTCACCTAGAAAAAGTGTGATGCTGTAGTTATGGAGGAATCAGAATGTGCAGGGAGCATTTTAATTTATTATGTCAGTCATGTCAGTGATTATACCTTCAACACTTTACCAAAAAATCCTTCTCCAACCACATCTCCGACGACTAAATCTGATGGCCTAAATACTTGACTATAAGCTTGATCATCAACTTTGAAAGACTGGGCACGATGCAAATTGCTCATGTTCTTTTGTGATATAGATTTCTTTTCTCCATTGCTGTAAAATACAAATACATAATTTAGCAATTGATAAAGGCATGGATTTATTACTGGTACGGCAATAGCTAAAAGTCTATTCACATCTATCAGATGGCAGCTAAAACGCCGACCAGCAGCAGCCAAATGGATTGCTACAAGTAATGGACATCTAGCAGAGCTCACTGATATTCTGAAAAGCGTATAGTTGACACTACATCGACATCGGATCACATCATGGATTATAAAGAAGAAATGTTCTTCTGGTCAACTATAGCTACATGCAATCCTTTATTGAAAGAACAGAAAGAAATTTGAAACAACGTCTCAAATCTCAATGCAGATGGCTGCAATACTTATCAAATTAAATCAACGTTTTCTAGATACTACAAGAATTAAACAATAGTTGTCAGTTAGTTGCACGAATTTATCATATAGAAGCAATGGTCACTGTCTTTCTAACTAACAAAGGAAGTCATATAATAATCAGTTGCGTAATAAAAATTGAACAAATGTAGAAGAGATTTCAAGAAATAAAATAACAGTGACACATCAGTGTCTGCAAATCAACGTTATCTACTGCAATAGGTAATTCTACAGTAATAATCCTTTAAAAAGGCATCGTCAATAAAGCAGCTGCTTTCACTATGAACCTGCGAAATTGCTTGAGAAATCCAAGTGAAAATCATGCAAAAACTGTGTGGAAAGGGCATTTTTCACATGGTATTATGCTCTATTTTAAATTCACATGCTTTTTCACACTGTCCTTGTTATTTTACATGGACTTCCTAATGCCTTTAATTTTCTATCATAATCACCCATTTTTGTTTCATAGTTTATATAAAACAAAACATTTGTACGTATTTTGTGTTTCAACTTCTCCCTGCAAATTTTTTCAGAGCTAGAGATGCCTCGCTATATAAATAGGTGATGCTCCACATTTGTATAACAGAATTCGACGGCACAACATAGACCATTACAACGTTAACCCATTACGGTCATTGGAAAATTGATTTGCATTGTTTTTATAGTAACACTAAACAACACTACAACAGTCAGTTAATGATATAGGTCTAGTAGGCACCGGGAGGCATAAGATAGGTTTACCTTCCAACATCAGAGAATGAAGAAGACCGTTTCACATCCCGTGTTGGTGAGCTAATACCATTATTGCTCCAATTCTGAGATTTTGTCTTCTGAGTATCAGCAACTGACCGTCTCTGATTCCTGGCTCTTTGATTCTTTGCTTTTAAAGCAGATGCTTCACTTCTTGTCCTTTTGAAAATACTGAAATTGAAGAATGACAAAGCACCTTCTCTTTTCTTCTCTTCGTCTTCTTCTTTACTCTTTTGTAATTCAGGAATAACCATCTCTTCAATCTTCTTGTTTAATGCCTCATTACTTCTTGTGCGTTCGAATAACGTTTTTGGTGAACTACTCCTTTCCAGAGTTAAGCATAATTCAGTAACGCATTTCTTTTGCAGCAACTCAGACATCTGAAAGCAATGACAGCAAACAGTTCCGACATAAGCCTATTATAACTAATTACACAATACCATCATTTGATCTTGAACTCAATGAAAATCTAGCAAACTATTGTGTCATACAAGTCCAGAACAAATGATTGTTTAAGCATGAAATAATGGCAGCTAAATAAAGATTTTAGTAACACGAATTCAAAACAAGGTGAGTACCAACTCATGTCGCCAACAAAGAAATGCATATGAACCCTACACATTAATATAATTATTGAGAATGTTCCAGACTTATGTGAAAATTATTGTACAGATACAAACACAGAAATAACCAGAGCTGTGTGAAAATCATGTGAAAATTTGAGTGAAAACCCTGTGAAAGGTGTTCTTTTCACATGGTTTTTGTTCTGTTTTCTAATTCACATGGTTTTTCATATGGTGTTTGTTATTTCACACAGTTTTACGGAGGGGCTTCCCATTTCACATGGGTCAGAAGGCATAACCCAGCCAAGATTAAAGTCATCATCAGAGATAAGTTGTTTGGCATTGGTGCTTTGCTTGGTTTGTTAGGAGCTGCATGGATGCGAATAGCAGAAATCAGTTTGATGGGGGCTGCTTCCCCGCGAATGTCAGTAGTCGAGATAGCAAACCTGTCACCACAACCAAGCACCAGTCACACTGCTAAGTCAGTGGAATTCCACAACTAACTGCTAATGAATTGAAGGGAGCGGAAGGGCAGGAAATTCCTAGCATCCCATCCATATCTATCACGGTGCAAGGCCTAATGTTGCGTGCGATTTGCAGCAACTGCACAGATTCTGGTAAAGCAAATGTTTTAGGATCTCGCCGGCAGTAGCAATGGCGAGGAGCTGCTGCTCACACCGCACCATCAAGGCCATGTGCGTGGTAATAAGATGGGCAGCAAGAATGCACTGTCTGATGACACCCTACACCAATTAAGCCACACTGAGACCCCCTGGCGCGTCAGCATTATGGTGTGAGTCTAACCTCACCTAAATTACATTTAGCTACATTAAGATTTTATATCAGTACAAGTTACAAAAACCAGCTGATTTACCTCAACAACGTTTTTGTCTGTCACTGGAATGCCATTAACTTCCAACACTCGATCGCCAACTCTAATAGAAGTCTCTTTGATGCTTGGCGTTCTGCGAATACAACATTGTACATATAACAGTCACAATTTTTTTACAATGTTCACCACAAAATAAACAAATTTATCGTTATACACACTGGTGCGTTCATGCTGATGGCATATTTTAGGGAGCATTGGGCTGAACATCCCTTCCCTAAACAGTTACCACGTTCAATGTCGATGGAAGAAAATGGTGATGTTACTCAGCCATTTGTGCAACGATTAGCTTTATTTGAAAATCACCATGCCAGTTTTTTGCATTGATGCCATGCTAATTCTGCTATTCAACTAAGTATTTACAAGCTTTTAAAGGAACACATATTTAAAACAACCTGTCACAATAACCTTCTGAGTACCTATCATGGATGAACAAAAAATATTTTAAAATAAGCCACACTTCTTGTAGGTTCTGTTTTAACTTTCGTGATCAGGTAAACCAACAAACAATTTGCGCACTTGAAATCTCATGACAGTTGTTTGCAGAGACAGGAGTTATACAACAACACAGTACGCAATCAGTCTAGAAAGAGACAATTGTGTTTGTTAACGACAAATCGAGGTTACATGGAAGCGAGGTTGCTTGTCGTATTTAGTCGAATTGAAATTGTAAATTGTCAGATCTTTGTCGTAAGTCTTCGCGTGTAGAGCAGAAATCTCATTATCAGAAGTTAAGTTGTTGTTGCGTTCGTTGGAGTTTGTTGTGAGGTTCTGTTCTTTTATGTCGTTCCTTTATCACATTGTATTCGATTATTAATTCAGTTTTCATTGTACACAGTATCATTTGGTAATAAGTTTACTATTGATTTGTTTAGAAAGCAAGAAAGCACAGCTATTTATTTTTTTTATTTTTTTTATTTCAGCTTTTTTCTTTTTTTATTATTATTTCTTGGCATTTTAATGGATAATGATTTGAACTGGAAAACACACATAAATCATGTTCAATCTAAGTTAAGGAAAAATTTATATTCTCTAGTAAGAGCCAGAAATTTCTTATCACGTAACCACAAACTACAAATTTATAATTCCATTGTCAAACCCCATTTAGAATATGGACTCATTATCTGGGGCAATAGCAATCACATCAAACTTTTAATTATTCTTCAGAAGAAATGCATTCGACTAATTATGAATAGAAAGCCATCTACTCATGCCGAACCCCTCTTCAAACAGAATCATGTCCCAGACAAATCTTTAACCCAGACAAATGCGTCACAATGCACATCACAAGGAATAAAAAGGTCCTCCGCCACTGCTAC
>OFHS01002587.1:0-20313 GCA_900245855.1 Calvadosia cruxmelitensis | reverse complement strand
TTCTGAGCATTTTGCAAATTTTGCGGCAGGGTTGCCTACGAAGTTTCGGACTGTAATAGTTATGGCATGATCTTGACATCTTTATTTAAAAAATAATATTTAAATTATGAGATGCTGGAATGAGTGTTATACAGCAGCTGCAAAATTATAGATTTTTCCTTATTTCTTCGCTATTTGCAGCAAACATTCACTTCCGTGGAAAGCGATAAATAACTCGTGAAAGACTTCAAATTTTTGGGAAAATTTGAAAAAATTTGCAAAATTTGCATAATTTTCTCGAAATTGCGAGTTGCAGATTTCGCCGAGTTGCAGATTTATTCGAGCAACGTTCACATACGCCCTTTGCGTCAACTGTGAGCCTCCATATTCAGCGAGCCTCTTTCATCTGCAGTCTAAAGCAACATGGCGCTCGAAGTGGAATCCGCCGAGTGAGTCTTTCGTTGTTCAATGTTGTTGCTATAGTTCCAGTGAAAGTAGTTTAAGACTTTTTGTCTTAGACCTGCATAAATTTCATCTTATATACTTCATGTGTGATAGTTTGTTAATTATTGTGCAGATTGCATTGCTCCTTTGCCTATCTTGTTCGTTGTTATTGTGCATCAGCCATCAACGAGAGTCAGAGAGTAACTGTAGGAGATTGCCACTTGCCTCTTGGCTCCTCTTACCAGACAATCCTATTTCTATTTGTCCCTTTGAGTTCAGTTTATATCAGTCAGAATCCACTATTGTACCTTACAAGGCTGTTTGGTCTGCTGATCGTGGTCGACTCAGTCGACTGGTCGATTGAAGGCCTCAAAAAAGCTCTGGAAGTCTTTTGAAAATCAGACTGACCAGATACACTCAACATGATTAGCATAGGCCAAATATGATTAGCCATTTTACGAAATGCTCTGATTGCTAAGGTAGCTCGGTAACTGTAAATCAGCGTTTATTCATACTGAAATAGTGAAATTTCAGTTCAGTCCAAGAAACGAATTCCAGCTATCCCATCTCACTACCAATTCACGGATTGGACCTGCATCTACATTAATCAGGCTATCAGCTGGACATGTGACATAAAGTTCATAGTACTAGTACGTTTTAAACAATTTTAATTGATCATTGCTTTTCTTTTACGACAGTTGCTGTTGCTCAGCCCAGTTTGCAGAGTAGGGCACTTCTCGCCGAGATCTCGGGGGCGGCAGGGCCCAAAATGTTCAGGGGCAGGGGCGCAATTGCAATAAAATATCACTCAGGGGCACTCCTCAGGGGCGAAAATCAAATAAATAAATAAAAATAAACTGCAAAATAAAGAAAATACGAAGGATGTCCTATTTTGTCTTTAGTTACCAAACATGTTTGACATACACCAGGGGCGCCATATTGCTAGCAAAATAGAGATCTCGGGGCGGCGGTGCCATGCTCTGCAAACTAGTGCTCAGCTAGTCTGCATCCGAGCTGCAATGTGTTTTATAAGCTGTTGTCAATTCTTGATCAAAACAAACAAAAGCTACTGTTAATGCTCATTCAGCATCTTTGGAACAGATTATTGCTGTTTGTTGATTTAAGTGCTTTTCTTCTTTATGATAACGCGAGCTAAACTGTCAGTCATTTCAAGTAATTTGCTTTTGTCATGCAGCAATACCTGTGCCGCAGAAAATCAATCCAAAGCTTACCTGAGTTTTCAAATCACAAATCTAAACCAGTAAACCTTGTGCAATACTGTACCAAACGTCTCGGATTTGCATGACATATACCATGCAATCTTTATGCTACCAAATAGCAAATGCTAGAGTACAAACTGTTCAGTCCAGCAGTGTGATTTACTACAGTCAAACCTGTATTAATGGCCACCTCTATAGAGCAGTCACCTGTATATAAAGGCCACTCTTCCCGTATGGAAAACTCGTAAATCGTACACCGGATTTTACGCCAAACTTTTATACACTTGTACGGCAAATTTTTTTGGATTGACTATAATCTCAACCAAGGCTTCAATTCAATAACGAAAAATACGCCAACCGCTGGCATTTACAAACTTTCGGAGGACGTACGCCAAATTTGTTTTGGCGTAGGCTAACTCCACGCCGAATTAATCCGGAGTAACATACACGTTTTCCATCCAGGCGACTCTTCACAACCCCATAATGACTTTTTTATAGAAATCAACCTGCACACAAAGGCCACCTGTCTATAAAGGTCATTTTTCTCGAGTCCCAAATGTGACCATTATAGACAGGTTTCACTGTAGTTTTTCTATTGCAGACCGTTGCTTTTATGAGCCCTAGTTTGTAACCATTTAGTTGCATGAATTCAATCAAAGTGCTTTTCATGATAGAATTCCCTCACTGTGATTGGCTGCTTTCATTGACACTTGAGTAAGCAGCAGCAACTTCTCTTTTATTCTGTAGCGTTATACGTCTTGTACAGCAATATTTGAAAGAAAACAATCTCCATCGTACACTAACAACGCTTCAGGTATGTTTGATAATGCTCTATGAGTTATTGTGTTTCACGGGGGCTCGTTTGTTTTAGATTTATGCTCTGCTTTCAAATTAGCCCAAGATGACGACAAGTGGGTGGTATCCGTCATTTCTCCAATAGACCAAGCGCAGTCCCAATGCATGACGGCATACACTTGTTTTAGGCACGTTGCTTTGAGCTGAAATCTACAACTTTGACAGCCAAGAATAGTCCTTGAAATTGACCATCATTGAAAAGAGTACGACTGATTGCGTTTCAAACAAAGCATTTTCCTGGCGCCTTCACCCGTGGCAGAGGTCAAGTCATTTATATACCGAAATGCATTGAGACTGCGCATGGCGAATTGTGAAGATGATTTATAGAGTGCCATAATGTGTGGACTCTATGTGAAATGCTGCAGGAAACCATCATTGCCATGCTTTCATATATTGAAATGAGCATGTTACATAATAAGTGACTGTAAATACGATTGCTTCAGCCTTCATCACATGGTCAAGGCATGTCCTCTAGATTTGGATTTGCAGACTGTGAGTTGTGCTATACTGGTATGTGTTTCTCAATATCGTAATGAGGCTCAATAACATATGCTTGCTGGACGGATGGTGCCACTTTAACTCTGAATCGATGAGAATTTGTTAAGAAAAGTAGCAGCGCTTTCCGCCTGAACGCAACACAAGATGCCCAAAAATTCCGATTCCATTGCAACTAACAGTCAGTGATGTTTAAAAATGTTGAGAGTTGAGACTACAATATAAGAAAACAACTACAATTAACTGATATAAATTTTAATAGAAGTACAATCTTCTGAACATTTCGGTTTAGATTGACGTTCAAATACAGCAATGTTGAGGGTGATTTAATGGTGAAAATGATAATTTTGCTTACACAATAAGAAACCTTGCATAGTGACTATTGTAGAACAATATTGTAGACAACTATGCTTGCCACTGACCTGCAATTCCAAATTGGCATGCAGATCCAAGTAGGTTTATTGTAGTCTGACTCTGATATTGAAAACAAATACAAGCAGATGATGGGTTAGGCTTTGTCAGTGTAGCCACACTTTACTCAAATCATTATCACCTGTAAAAACCTTTCAATACGTCGCAGCCGTAAAACAGTTATTGGAATCCTGTTCTTGGTGCTGGTTGTGAAATTGTACAACCGTGCAGTGAATTCCAGTTTAGCTGTACGTTTCCGTGTGAGCAACTTTGTATGTTTTATGTTCTGCGCTGCGTCTCACAGCATAGAGCTTTAGGAACAACAGCCATATGTGATATGTACCCTTTGGCACTCTGTTGTGACCAGCAACATGTCAGCGTTGGTGTGCTCATGTTTGTCTAACATCTTGGTGTCTTCCTCCTCTACATGTTCCTGTGTTTTTATTTTATTTTTCAGGAGGAAACTAGTATCACATTAAACACTGTGGACAGTATTGAAAGTTTTGTGTCCGATATCAATAACGGTCATTGGGATGTTGTACTTCAAGTCATTCAATCTCTGAAGTTGCCAGACAAGACATTGATTGACTTATATGAACAGGTAATGAAGTGACGACAGTCACACTGCAATAATTCTGACCTCAATAGAGCAACCTCAATTTTCAGGCTAGCAGAATGAACTGGAATAGGATACAGTCAAACCTGTATTAGCGGCCACCTCTATAGAGCAGCCACCTATTTATAAAGGCCACTCTTCATGACCCCAAGATGACACTTTCTATAGAAATCGACCTGGAAAGAAAGGCCACCTGTCTATAGAAGTCAGTTTCTTCAGGTCCCAGAGGTGACCGTTATAAACAGGTTTTACTGTATGCTGTTTATTCTTATGTATTTCTCTTAGATTGTCGTGGAACTAATTGAATTACGAGAGCTAGGTGCTGCTAGATCTCTTCTTCGTCAAACAGACCCTATGATCATGTTGAAGCAGCAGCAGGCTGATCGTTACTTGCGATTGGAGAATCTCCTTGCCAGGTCTTACTTCGATCCGAGAGAGGTATGTAGACTTCTTGTTGCCAGCAACGTTTCTGCTCTTGAAGTAATAAACAATTTCTAGAAAAGTTTATGAAGTTTAGAACAAAAGTATTGTCGGAAGCTACTCAGAGATTCTTTATTGCACTTCTTACAGGTCGACCATGATATTTAGTTCTTTATAGGCAGCTGTCCGTTTAGCAATGTAGACTCAGAGATTGATAAAAATGGTAGATTAGCTTGTATGAGATGACTAACTAGTGCTTCAGATGATCTGATTAGGACAGTACCCTGCATTAAATTTGTTACCATGGTATGAGAGGCCACAATGGGAGATAAAATGGTGATACACTCCATCGCTCTGATGATATGATGTCATCATGATACATGCTAGACTGCGTGCAGTCGAATTATTTTTTTCAGTGAAATGGTACGTCTGCGCAGTTGTGCAAGCTTCCTTGTTGTTGTTTGAAAATAATCTTTGTTGATATGGAGACAAGTCGGAAAAGACTTGTTAAGTAGCTGATAAAACGTTGCTAGGTATCAGCCAATGCACGTAGGCTAGCATATATGATTATGACATAATTATTTTATCATAGTATGATACTGTGTTGGGTGTTGCTGTATTTGGTTGTTGCTATGTAAGGTAGTACGTCTTTTGACTGAATAGTCTAATTGACTGTGACTGTTGCTCTAATTAGGCGTATCCAGATGGTAGCAGCAAAGAAAAGCGACGTGCCGCTATCGCCCAAGGTGAGACACATTACTTATGTATGTGGCAACAGCAGTTAAATATGATTTACAATTACAAGGTGACTAGACTGAAACAGGAAGACATTAACTATGACGTAAGGCCACTACACACTCACTCTAGCACCACTGCATGTTTCAGCATTTTCATCACTTTCATGTTTTGCCAGTTAACTTCATAACTCCCTGCTACCGTGATTTTTCTGATCCACGTACTACTCCTCAAACTGAACACAACAGATCAGTGTGCCTGAGGGGGCAGTGAGGCTGGATCATACAAAATCAACAAGAAAGGTTGGGCTTACTGCCGGCTGTGAAGAGCCTCACATCAGCCAACAGGAGGGGTAACTGGCTTTGGCCTTGGCGGAGTGGTGATCCACCCTTCACCAGTTAAAGAAACCTATTTGGGCACCCACATTCACTCCTCCAGAGGATTTTAAATTATTGGTTTCAATGCATAGGCTATTATCTGCTATCTTCTGCTCCATAAATTAGCATCGGTGACCAAAAAGCAATGCTTGAACTGGCATTGCCAAATGTCTTCCCACAGAATGGTGGTGCGGGAATGGTGTACGCTGCTCCTTTTTACGATGTATGTTTATAAACATTTCTGTGCTGATTAATTGCTTGACTACCAGATTTGGAATAAGTAGTACTTTGATGGGATGCATTTTTATCCTTGTTTTGTTTCCATCAGATTCATAAGATATTAAGTTGTATCTAAAACAGGCAAAACATTTTCTATCCATTATGAGGAATACATGACTAGCAGACATCATTAATGCACTTCTAGCTGGGCTAACTAATTGACTTCAATTTACAATGATACTATAGACCTATAGTACATTGAAGCAAGTGTTGTTTGAAAGTATGAATATGTTAACTAGCAAGTACAGTGTAGCCTCCTTAATTAATATCACTATTCCAGCCAAAAGTTGTGATAGTATGCGAGCTGTGATATTAAGCGGGTTAAGATATTTGATTCTGACTGAGCTTGGTTCTCAAGCAGCAGTGATATTAAGCTTGTTGTGATATTAACGGAGGTGATATTAACTGTGTTACACTGTACCTTCTTGTTCGAATTATTCCAAAAATGAATGGAAGAATGATGTCTGCTGTTGGTTGTTCTTCTTACGGTTGTGCAGCTTATCAGTGGTGTCATGATTGCTTATATTCTCTCTCTATGATAGCGCTTTCTGGTGAAGTGAACGTCGTTCCGCCATCGCGCCTTCTTGCATTGCTTAGTCAAGCATTGAAATGGCAGCAGTACCAAGGTTTATTACCGCCTGGTACCACCATTGATCTCTTCCGTGGCAAAGCCGCCGTCAAAGATACGGAAGATGAAAAATACCCAACAATGCTTACAAAATCAATCAAGGTAACAACTGTTGTGATGGTATATACCATAAATTACAACAATTGAATATGATTTGCAACCCTGATTACTCGTCAATCACTTACACTCTAAACCATAGATTTTAATTATGTTTTAATAAATAAATGTCTATCATGCGACTCAGTAGGCCTACTAGTCCCGATGCTACAGCAATCATGTCAACTCTCGGTAATACAATATGGTTGCATCTGATTAAGATTGGAGCTCAATCTATAATTATGTTGAGCTGGTTTTAGTGAAATGAATGCTCTTGCAAAGGACAGAACAGTTAGCATTTTACTATTCTGACTGAAAGTCACTGATGGCTTTGACTCTTCCGCTGTCATACGCTTGTATGTACTAATATTGTCCCTATTGTCATTTTGCAGTTTGGTACAAAGGCGTATCCGGAATGTGGGCTATTTTCACCTGATGGACAATTCCTTGTCACTGGCAGCGCAGATGGTTTCATAGAAGTTTGGAATTTTCAATCGGGAAAAATTAGAAAGGATCTAAAGTATCAAGCTGAGGTAAACATTTTAAGTACAATACAACCCAACTTGTCTTGAGCAACCACTCAACGAACCGATGAAAAGCGGTCACTTGAGACAGGTGGTTGTGCGAAGGCAGGCACATTGTATTGTTTGATCTTTTTAAGTGACCTCTTGAAGGTTTTCATTTGAGTTTGTGACAATTGCAACTCTAAAGTTTGTGTAACTTTGTAGGCCTACTGGAAATGAAAACTAGCTGACCGACTGGAAAACCTGTAATTGATACGCCGGAATTTGCGCCAGAATCTGTTGTCAAAGTACACTGAAACCTAGTTTTCAGTGAGCTGTACGCCTGGTTAATCCAGCGTAACATACACGTTTTCCATTTGGGACTAGCTGCAGGTTGCTTCCAGGAGGAGATGAGTTTCCGTTGCTAATTCCTCCAGCTTAGGTAGACTGTGAAAAATGTTCTTCCAGTACTGCACCTTCACACCAGAAATGTATTCTGGATTCCGGCTTTGACTCCCGACCAATCTGACACATGCAGTACATTCTTGATCTCTTATGGGGTTTTAATTGTCCAAGGCCCCATGGAAGACAACCCGTTGGCTTATAGCACTGATTCCAAATTACGTCATTGTGTCAATTTCTACGGACAAACATTTCCTTTACACTCCAGAGCTTGAATTCCCTCCCCGGTTGGAAGTTACATTTCAATAGAAGATGAACAGGGCAACTGAGATTGAAGGGCAAAGAGGTTTTGTTTGTCCGTAGAAATTGACACGATGACGTAATTTGGAATAAATGCTATTGAGTTACTCTTGTGAAACTAATTGACGTGAAATTTACATTTTTACATTGTTTTGCGGTGATTTGTAGCCTGTGCTTATTGCCTTGCATTATTTGTGGTTTTAGGACAACTTCATGCTGATGGACGATGCTGTCTTGTGTCTTGCTTACAGCAGAGACAGTGAAATGCTTGCTTCGGGAAGTCTTGGCGGCAAAATCAAGGTGTGAACAGCTTGTGTTTCTTCGCTATGACCTGCTTCCAAAACAGCGCAACAAGGCCCAACACAATGCATTACTGCCTAACACAGTATTGCTACCTTGCGAGCTCCTCTGTGAGCTATGCACTGCTAAGCTTGGAAAAACTAGTCTAGTTTTTATTGAAGCTACAAGCCTACAACTGACTTCGCACAATGTCTTCAAAAATCTGATCAGCTCAACATATTGTAAAATGCCTGTGTGTTGATAGAGAATTTCTAAAAATCAATAGCAAAAATTCGATAAAGGATAGTATTATTTACAGCGTATAGATTCTATTCTCTCTGGTTTTCGTTTGAGCTTTTCTAAGACCCAATCTTTACTCCTGTTGGTTTTATTGTATGACACTGACAGTTCCTTTGCCATTTAACCTTTCTTAACAGCCTCAATGAACTCAAAATGAAAGTCTTATTTCTCCATCAGCCAATGCCTTTAGCAGCCATTTGAGATGCTTTATGCATGTTTTGTTTCTCCATTGATATATTTTATGTACTTTTCTGTTGCAGGTCTGGAAGATTCAGACTGGACAATGTTTACGTCGCTACGAGCGGGCGCATCAGAAGGGCGTTACATCGTTGTCGTTTTCGCGAGACTCTGGCCAAATTTTGTCTTCATCTAATGACTGCATGATAAGGTTGGTTTGCATGCTTCCATTTTTATCGGCAGTTTCTGTGTAGATGCATGAATTTCCCCACAAAGGCTGACGGACTCACGTATTTTGCGATTACAATCCAACCTGCCTTAACGACCACCTGTGTAAAGCGACCACCCGTAAGAGTGATGCTCGCTCATTGGTTTGCCGTTTTATTGGTCTGTATGACTGTCTACTGAAGTTGGGTTATCTCTGTCAAATATTGTCTGTAGATTTATTGTTTGATTTTCTGTGCTATCCTGTCGTAGAATACACGGCTTGAAGTCTGGGAAGAGCTTGAAAGAGTTCCGTGGCCATACTTCGTTTGTCAACCATGTCACGTATTCGAGTGACGGACATAACATCCTCAGCGCCAGCAGTGACGGCACAGTCAAGGTGAGTCACGCAGTGCTGTTTCACAACGAGTCTATGTCCTTGCTCCTATGCATGCCTCTCTTTCATATGATCAATCAATCAATCAAATCAATCAATCAATCAACCAGGCTACCACAATCAATCAACTTTATTTTCTTAGGGTAAACAGTTTCCGCTGAATGGTCTGTCGCCCTCCACACTATGATCTTGTCACTATATGTAAGCGAGGAGAGTAGGAAGACATCTCAAATTCCCAATCATCCTTGTGTTTCAATTCATCGCCAAAGTCAGTTGTTTTTTTTAATAATAAACCATCTAACCCATTTTCTCCTTCTTCTGGAGATGACTGAGGGTTGTAGTAACTGGTCATGCCTTGTATGTTCTGTATCGCTGCGCATTACGGAGAATAAATTGACATTACAGTGAAACCTGTCTATAACAATCACCTTTGGGACCTGAGGAAAATGACATATTATTTTGGGGTTATGAAGAGTGACCTTTATACACGAGTGGCTACTCCATAGGGGTGGCCGCTAATACAGGTTTGGCTGTATTTGAATACGTTGTTCTGACCATGAGTTGTGACTTTGACGTTGTTCGTTGTTGATATTGAAGGTGTGGAGCGTCAAGACGACCGAATGCCTGCACACATTCCGTGGTGGCCTGGGTAGCACAGGGGACACAACTGTCAATTCGGTCTACATCCTTCCACGTAACATTGATCAGTTCGTGTTGTGCAACAAATCCAATACTGTTTTTATCATGAACATGCAAGGCCAGGTAAGCAAGTCAAGCTACAGTGTTGTTCATTTAAAAGTAAAGCTTTGTATTGTTGCCCATATGGATAATAATGATATAATAATATACACAGTCCTCTATGCGGATTGGCCGTCCCTCTTCTTCTTAATGCACGAAGTACATAAATCACGGCAAGACGCGGCTGACAAAGTAACACCAAAGAAAGACAAATCAACATTCAAAACATCACAATACAATACCACCGTGATGTGTCCTTGGTGGCGCATCTTGATCGGCGTTCAGGTGATGATGTCGTGGAGTGGCTGGGCTTTGTTAAGCAGCACTCTCTTTTAATAGGCGTTAGTGTATTAGCTTCATAGCGAAGTGATAGAGGCCGTTGGTTTCCGGATCGACTCCTAGCAGGGGCTTGTTGCTCGGACTTTGTTACAACTCTGGTTTCGATTTGTTTCAAATTATCACCCCAAATTGTCACTCGTCTGTTATGTTTTCAGTACATACGACATGCCGTATATTTCGTTGACATAGTAATCAGGACATTTCGAATAAACATCAAGTAAAGACAACAGATGCGTTCATATTCACAACAACACTTTGCCAAGACAACATGCTATTCGTTCGCTAAACACATAAGCCCTTGGCTAAAATTGTCCCAATCGATAAATAGTTAAAATCCTGAGATGGCAGAGTCATGGACCAGGATTAGTCGAGAATTTAATAGCAACCTTGAATATCGATTTTAAGAATCAGTATAGTCCAAGACTTGAAATGTTATCCTTAACCTTAGTCCATAAGACCATGAATGGAATTCCAGGGCTCGTTAATTGATGCTATGGCCAAGGCAGATGCTTAACGAGGCCACCACGTGATATCTTGCCTCAGTCTCATGCATTTCCTGTCTTGTTTTCTGCAGATCGTTCGTTCTTTCACATCCGGCAAGCGAGAAGGCGGTGATCTGATTTGCTGTTCGGTTTCACCTCGTGGCGAATGGATCTATTGTGTTGGCGAGGATCATGTCATGTACTGCTTCAGCACAAACACAGGGAAACTAGAGAGAACACTCAACGTAAGTGATACATCATGTTAGATAAGATGGTTGGATGGCATTTTACCACAGTATGTTCACACCTGTGTTGAGCGACCACCCAAGGGACCATTAAAATGGCATCTTAACATAGGTGGTCGCTCAACCCGGTTGAAATGCAAATTTTAAAGTATTTAAGGGACCACGGCTACTACTAATGCGAAATTTGTTTATGTAATCTGATAATGTCGCAATAGTATTTGACAAAAGTTGTTGTTCACGAACTGCGACGACAAATGCATGTTCGATGACAATCACACGAATATCAATATACTGTACACAGTTACTGTATATCTCCTGTTTCCGCTTTTCGCTAAAATTTCTGAGATCCCTTCAATCCGGTAAGATGACTAGTTTTGTCACATCTGTTTGAGAATGTCTCAATCTTGCCATAGTTATTTCTTCATTAATGATGGCGACGATGATGATTCGACCGTATGATGTAAACCAGTACTATGACATCCACCAAGTGATCTCATTATTGATTGAATCAGGTGAATATGTAGCGCATACGTCCTTAGCCTCTTTATCAATTAAGCCGTAACCTCGTTACCAATTAAACAGCAGTAGACCATTTTCACAAGCTACTATTATGAAAAAAACAAGTGCATTATGGGGAAGGTTGATGTCTCTGATTTCAGAATAGGAAGAAAGTTGGATTTGATACTGATGCAAATTCCTTCAAGCTGCGCCATTTTCCTCAAGAAATATAATTCCTGTTAATTAATTTTATGGGTCAGAAACCCGGTTTCTTCGCTGCTTCAGGCACTCAACATGCACCATAATGCACTGTTTTTTTTCCATAATGGCAGCTCATGAAAGAGGTCTACTGAGCAACTAATCATGATTTCTTATAAATGCTTATATAATACTTAATAGCAGCATAGCTATTTAATTGATAAGCTGACTGCGGAGACGTCGTGTCTGATGAATTGTGCGCCAATCTGTCTGCCCGCAGAGTCTGCAACTACGGCAATTCTACGCCTGATTTTTTGTGGCTTAGATACAAATAATATATCTACATACATTACAAATTTACAATGGATGGATGTAAATGTGACTATGTTCAATTTTTTAATATGTAATTACAAATGTTACTACAGATACTTCTTAATTTCTTTTCTTTTTGTGCGTGCATGATCAGGTCCACGATAAGAATGTCCTTGGCGTCCAGCATCATCCCCATCAAAATCTCATCGCAACCTTCAGCGAAGATGGCTCTGTGAAGTTATGGAAACCGTGATCAAGCCAAGTCAATGAGATATGAAACCCGTCTACTTGACTAGAGAGTCGTTCGACTGACTTTTGAAGTGGATTTGAAATGACAATGATGGCGAAGACGCATTTGTCAACGTCAGCTCCTATGGCTACAGATAGACCATGCCAATTTGTAGATCATACGCTGTTTCCTTTCTGGACGATGTACATTGACTAAAAACACTATTATTATGATGTTTTAAACACAGTTTAATGCTGGTTAACCGTGAGCTGGGGATGTCGTTGATGCGTTCTGAATCCAAGCTAGTGGAATTCTAATTCGCCAAGCGCAGTTCAGATTCCTGTTTGAAGTGAGAAGACTTCGATCTTCGCACGATCAGACAGCTCTGAGGTTTAACTATTATTCTGAGTGCATTTAAGAGTACTCATTTCGTCAGTTGTCATTCCTATCATGATGAATTTCCGCACTGTTCACGGCTGCAAAATGTCCGCTTCGGTTACGTAATGTCAAATCTTGTCAATGTAACAATGGTATTACAGTACACCATACAGTAAAACCTGTATATAACGGTCACCTTTGGGACCCGAGGAAAATGACCTTTATACACAGGTGGCATTTCTGTCCAAGTTGATTTCTATAGAAAATGTCATTTTAGGGTTACGAAGAGTGGCCTTTACACACAGGTGGCTGCTCTATACAGGTGGCCACTAATTCAGCTTTGACTGTACTATATATACCGTATAAACCGGATAGCATACCGCAGCTGAGTGACTTCGTGTCTGATTGTCTGGTTAATCTACGCTGCTCCTCTAATGCAATCAGAAAGGTCCTCGCCCTACTTTTGTGAGTTGCTTTGATTTCACCCATGTATCAGCTGAATCCGGCACAATCTCAGCTCCGTGAAATATTTGTCTTCATAATGGATGTTGTATTTAGCCCATAACAATAGATCGATTCATGGTTTTAATAGAGTGTCACAGCACTTTTACGCTCTTTATGCAAGAACATGCACGACTCAGATGTCATGTAAAGCGATGGCTTGTACGGACAGTGCATATGGTGACTACGGCCGCTCTGTTCTTCCTACGCCACTGGCCTTGCTGCTGCACCCAAACAACCAGCCGCCGTAGCCATTCAGGCGCGTGTTCTTTTAATTTCATACACACTGCAATTTTCTGTACAGTTCTTATTTGTTTTACTGTAATATGATTAGGTAAAACTTAGGACATCCAGAACAAACAAGCACATTTGCTTATGAGGTGCGCTCGCTCGATAACTGTAACTTGGAGGCGGTACAACGGATGGAGTGACTGCCACATGACTCTTCCCTTCCCCACTTTCTAATAATTTCAGCAGTAATTATAACTTCTCCATTTCTTTCAAATATGGCGATAAAGATGTTCGACACTTAGAAATCAAGATGACGAGCTACTTTCGACATATTATATGAGGCTCAGAAATGCGATTTTGCTACTGATTTCAACATTTACTCATTTTATAGAAATTTACTCTGTTTGGCTAGCCCTCCCCCGTCAGGAAAGCTTAGCCCCTCGTCTGAAATATACTGGCACCCCTGCGATTGTGTATTAGTATTGTTCAGTTCTTACGTTGTCCTGTAGAGAATACAGAGGGATATGGTAAAATTTCTTACTGTTGCTAACTTGCTATACAGTACTGCAAGCATGCTTCAAATTTCTGAGTTTATCCAGGGGCCTAGTCCCAGTCCTTCCCAACTACTTTACTAGATGACCCTTGCTTCCTGGCTTCGGTTCCTGCTGTATTATAGTTATTTTTGATAATGCCCAGTTTTTCGAAGTCATATTTTAACTTGCTTAAAAATGTGTACCATACATAATGTGCATACTCCGCCCTCCTTTGTTTGTTTGTTTGCAAAGTAAACAGTCTTCAGTCTCGAAGTAGCGGTCTCACTTCGTTAGACCAATGATATGCAAGCATTTCTCATTTTGCTTTGACGAGCAGGAAGTGCATTGGCTCTCAGGTGACGGTTTCCGTCGATTGATGCCGGATGTGTGTAATTCCATTTCGGCGGCTCATTTCGACGACGACTTTACTCAAACATGGAGAGCTTCTTTTAACGGCTGACTACTATCTCAAGCTAGCAATCCGTAAGCTCATATGTCGTGTTTTCTTCCATCTTGTAGCTCCTTCGTTTGAATTTGATCGGTCGTTTGTTGTTTGTCGTTATTGACGGAAATCGACTTGCTGCAGGAAGATGAATCATTTCCTTGCGACGAAACTAATACTATTTGAAAATTTGCTTGGTTTGTAAGCTGTGCTCAACTTTGTAGTAGAGTAGATATCGGAATAGGTAGCTTACAGTGTGCTGGTGCTCTGTATCGTTTGAAGGAATGCATTTCACTGCACGTTTCTCTTGAAAGTTTGGAATTAAATTGCTTGAATTGGAGGAAGTTTCGTTTTTATGCACACGTGAGCAGCTCGTAACTTCAGGAGGCCTTTTCTGTACAACAGTCATACTGCAAGCATGCTGCAAGTTATGGAACATTTTGTGTGTAAAATTTGCTAGCTTGCCCAGCTGCTTCCCTCTGGGAAATCAGTCGTTGGTCTTCGAAGGATTTATTCTCGTCAGATAAGATTCTTTCCAAATGAAAAGTTAAGCGAACACTAGTAGCCAAGGCAACGCAGAGCTTGAGAAGAAAAACATTGATTTTGATGAATAGGCCAAGACCTAAGCAATTAATCAACATTTGATGTGATCTTTGTAACAAAAGGGATCTTTTTCAAAATTTTGTATGATTTTGTATTTTTGTACATCGACAATGCCTGTTATAAAACACAAGGAACTTGATGGATTTTCAGAATAAAGTCATACATACAGTATACGTACAGGAGTGCTGTTGCCGAAAGCATCCCAGAAAACAAAGCCAAACTATTTCATTTGGTGTTCCATGATTTTTCCAAAATTATACACAATCTAATCAAGTTAGTTGAATATCCAGGAGTTCAAAGTTTTATCAGATTAAACGAACATTGGATAAATTACGTAGAAATACAACCAGTACCTGGAAGGATATCCGATTACCTAATTAGTGTTCCCTCAAAACAATGTTCATGATTAATGTGTAGTCCCGAGGTCCCATGATCAAGTCTACTTGGCTCTTTTGTTTATGTTTCGTTGTCCCACAGCGTATCACCGTCTGATAGCCTTACCAGTTGGCCATTACAAATTTACAATTTTGCAAACATTTACATTGATTAACTTTGTTTTCACTCAGTTTTCTGCTGAAATTTTTCCTCACAAGTTTCCGTCAGGTTTGAGTTTCGGAAAAATGCTTTGATATCACTTCAGGCACTTTTGCGCATGCCTGTCTTTTCATCGTACTGTCACCGACTGACGCGGAAATAGATTAAACCTACAACAATGCATGGCACGTCGCTGCTTAAAACAAAACATCGATACATAACTGGCTGTTTTATGAATGACTAAATTTTGTTAATTAAAATGTGATTCGTCGTGAGGAGAATACCTGCTTGCTGAACCAATCAGCATCAACAATGTCTACGGTTCAACAATTTCCGGTTTCAAATGAGACTTGGACGGCTTTCATCAATCATGTCATGCATCGACTTACGTCTAATGTAAGTTATTTGATGCAGCAAACACATGCATGCATAGCCTACTTGGTGCGACGGTGGGGAGGTTAAAACATTCAGTTTTAAGTTGACAAAAGTACCTGCCTGACGGGTATGTAAAAACGTGCCCTCTACTGTATTCCGACGCGTATAAGTTGCACCTTAGATCCCAGTTTAGCAGCATAAATCAATCTAATCATAGATTAATACGATACTATTTAGTGAAATAGTCCGTTCTTACTCTTATTTGAAGCTCTTACTTGAAATTCAATTTAGTGCTTTCAAGGTGCGATTTATACATCTTGGAATACGGTGCAGTCAAACCTGTATTAGTGGCCACCTCTATAGAGCAGCCACCTGTGTACAAAGGCCATCCTTCATAACCCCAAAATGACACTTTTTATAGAAGTCAACCTGGACAAAAAGGCCACCTGTCTATAAAGGCCATATTCTCAGGCCCCAGAGGTGACCGTTATAGACAGGTTTCACTGTAGCATTACTTTTATTTTCAACATGTTTTGCCAATAATGTTCCATGGTCATTTTACAATAAGATAGAGACAGTTGGTATAACCAAAGCTTTGTAGTAGTAGTTGAGGTTACTGGTCCTTGTATTATCGATACAGCTGTTGCATCCTAGCACTTTAGTTCTCCTCGAAAATACTCCTTGACAACAACATAGTTGGACAGATGCAGAGCTGTAACGTAATTAGTTACAAGTAACTAATTACATGTAATTGTTACTCATTTTTTTGAGTAATTTTTAACTGTAACCGTTACTTTTCCATCAAAGTAATTGTAGCGGTAATTCGTTACACATATTGGCTGTAATTTGTAATCGTTTCTTTTGAGGTTGACCTCCATCACAAGTTACTTTACAAATATTGTATCCTTATACAAATGGTGATCTTCAGAGAATTTTGCCCCTGCGCAGGTTGCTCAACAGGGAGCTTTTTTGCTGATTTGGGGCGCTCGACAGCACACCGGACCACGTGTTAATCCACATGTGTTTTATCCCATGCCAGGCCTTCTGGAGACCTGAGCCAGGGTCAGACTCTTTAATACGATTTTTATGAATAATATGAAATTGGCTGCTTGTGATCATTGGTCATCTGTTCCTTTTTGCGGTTTCATTTTCCGTTTGTTGATTGAACTCTGAGTTCAAGCATCACTCCTTTTCTTTTTTAATATTTCTGTTGCGTGTTGTGGCGTCTTTCCTCGAAAAACTAAGTGATTTTACAGTTATCGAGGAGGCCGGCAACGATATTGATGATTGCTCTGTTGAAGCACATGTGTACACTGTGCTGTATAACACAGTAAGGGTTAGGGTATATTTAAGTATCTGTTATTAATTATAACATAACGATACACAGTATAGAACAAGATAAACGTAAAAGTAACTCTTAAAAATAATTTGTAACAATTACTTTTCAAATAAAGTATTTTGTAATTGTAATTCGTTACTTTTGGAAAAAGTAATTTGTAACTGTAATTAATTAATTTTTGGAGATGTAACTTGTAATTGTAATTAGTTACTTTTTAAATTAATTGTTACAGCTCTGGACAGATGTAGCCTCTAGGGTTCTCTTAATGAACAATCTATTTGTCCAGCTGTATTTTGTAGTGAATAAAGCTGCAGGTTAAATTATAAATTGAAATGTATGTATGTATGAAAGCTAATCAGCCTTACTCAAATTGCTGATTTGTCACTTCTGTGGCTGCTCCAACATGCTCCAGGTGTAGCAGACAATTCTGTAAGATAAATAGGATAAATACTTTGTGCCCTCCACTATTTTCAAAGTTTGTTTTTCCAGGTTTTGTAATTCATTGGATGCAGTGCTTTGAATGTAGAAGATGTCTCTGACTGGGGCATCAAGCCTTGACCTTGGCAAGCGGCTGTTGGAGGCCTCACGAGAGGGAAATGTGGACGATGTCACCGACCTGATGGCTACTGGTGCCCCACTGACTTCAGACTGGGTAAGTCTACGATCTTTGCAGCAACCCGGATAGAGCGTGGGTACATATTGCCCTTCTGCGTTTCCTTCTGTCAGCTTGGGGGTTGGTTAAATGTTAACTTGTTCCATTATGTCTAGCAACAATCCAACAAGACACCCCAAACTTTCAGACATTGTTTTCTAATAAACCCACATACAAGGAGATTTGTATGATTTATTTCAAATTGACTTTCGAATTTTTATCCATGAAAATTGTCTCTATTTCATATAGCCTCCTTTTCATGTAATTGTAGCTATAATGTAAGCTAATGACACGTAGAAGTTGTAGCTCTCAACTGATTTCTTGCACAGCGCTACTTTTTTCTGTCTCGTTCGAGTCAATGTTATTGGTGAGTTGCTGATGAGACATCCAGCGTAATTGACTAATTCTGCTGTGGATATTCTAGACATTGAGGCATATGGAATGATTTGTAGGACAGCATTGTGCCTGAAGAACAGAACCAAGCTAACAAAGGCATGACTGTGTTTTGTGTGAAGCTCTGTTTCTATTTTCAGCTTGGCACATCGCCACTACACCTTGCTGCACAGTGCGGTCATACTGAAACAGCACAGATTCTTCTCAGCGCTGGCATAAGTCGAAATGGAACAACAAAGGTAATAGGCTCTGGCGACAAGTGGTCACTTCCTGCAAGTGTAGCGCTGGGTATTAAATAACATCAATGAGTCCCAGGCTACATGTGATTTGATATGTACTTGCTGTGCTCTGGTCCGTAGACAGGGAGAGATGGCCGAAGGGTTCTTATGACCGTTGTTGCCAGAGCTCTATATTTAGGACCAGGCAAGGTTGTGAATGTGGCAAGAAAGAGAGAGAGAGAGAGAGAGAGAGAGAGTTACAACGTGCACGGATTAATATACTTTACAGAGGATACTAAGGCGAGACAACATGTTTGCGAGTTACGACAATAGAAATGAAAGTCCTACGTGCGTGGCCGGATGTGATTCATGGCTTGCATCTTGCGGCCACTACACAAGTCTGACTGTTTATGAAATGTATTACATTATCTAGATGTTATGTTATCAAACAGCAAATGCATTCAGGGTATGTTAAACTTTAATCATTTAATTTCATCCCTTATTATCTTTCTACAAATTTCTATGAATGTGCAGAACTAATTTTTGCCATGTCAAATCACTGTAGCATGATGGATAGCATCAGGACCTCGTTCAAATCGCCTGCTTGAAGAGGGTTATAAATACATTTGAAAGTGTTTGAAATTCATTTGAGAATCATAAAAAAGCGTTTTGAAAACCATATGAAAAGTGCCCTTTTCACATCGTGTTTTGTTCGTAATTCAAATGCTTTTTAAATGCTTTTCCTCATGGTTTTTCACATCATGCTTGTTATTTCTCATGGATTTTCCGGGGCTACTTACCAATTCAAATGGTTTTACAGTGTAACCTCGTTAATATCACCTCGGTTAATATCACAATCCGCTTAATATCGCTTCAGTCTGAGAACCAAAGCACTGTCAGAACCAACTATTTTAACCCGCTTAATATCACGACCCGCTTATTATCACGATTTTCGACTGGAAAACCATAGTGATATTAACGAGGTTTCACTGTAGCACCTTTTTGGATTCATAGTGATAGTTAGTCAATCGACTCGCACTACTCGGACAATAGAGCTTGAACATGTCTTGATTTCAATGGTTTTGAAATGAGTGACTCTTGTCGCAAGGGTTTTGTTGCAATTATAATTGTCCAAGACCGCTTGAAGGAAGGTTGGTAGTAAATACACAGCATATCTTGTGTGTTGTCCTTGTTGACACATGTACCGAAAAAGTATTGAAAATGTAGGCCTACTGAAAAAGTACTGAGTTTTTAGCACATTCTCAGTGATTTATTTCTCAAAGTGTGAGGTGATTCAGTAGTTAGTCCCGGATAAGCAATTGCCATTTTTTTACAATCTACAATCTTATCATTTCTTGCATAAATTTGTTGACTTTTAGGTTGAGAAAACACCTTTGCATTTGGCTGCACAGCATGGAAATCTGGAAATTGTAAAGTTGCTTGTTGCAAATGGTGCTCTTATCAATGCAGCTGATATGGTAGGCTATTAACGTAAAATTTCTGTCCAGAATAGTAATGAACTTGTAGAAAAATGTATTCTACCACACAGCCTAGAAAAACCATCGAAACATTTACAGAAAATATTCAGAAAAATCAAGAAAGAGGTTCATTGTTTGTCAAGTCAACGAAAAGAGGTTGCCGTTAAGGAATTTATCGCTGTGAGCGGCTGAAACAAGCTGGGATTCTATGGCGATATGTATTATGTTGGACTTTATCTTTCTCTTGCTTCCAGCTCAACATGACACCACTTCATTGGGCCTGTGAAGGCGGCTATTCCGAAATAGTAGATGTCTTACTAAAGGCTGGCGCAAAAATAGACATTCGGAGCAAGGTGAGGGGTTTGGATATTGCTAGGTTGAGCAATAACATCATATGCAAACCATGTATATTGTAGTATATGTAGTTGTGTGTAGATCGAATGAATAGGCAAGTGGATGTAGTTGGATATATATTTGT
>OFHS01002586.1:0-20316 GCA_900245855.1 Calvadosia cruxmelitensis | reverse complement strand
TTGGATTTGCAATGCTTGATTCTACAGTTTTCCAAATTTTCATTGGAGAACAAGACCAGAAACACCCCGTTGCTAAGTGAAAACTGTTCCGATTTGTTTTCTCAACTTCAACGCTCTTTTTCTCTGACGTTGAGTTTTCGATTTCATATGAAGAAAGGTATGCGATATTGTTTATAAAATGAGTTATGCTCGTCAGATTGGAATCGAATTAAACCATTAGAAAGCTGGAAAAATTGTGCATCTGCTGATATGAAAAAGTCAATTTCGAAAATCACCTCACGAAGTCCGATTCTGACAGCACAGGTCACATATTTTCATGAGAATCTCCCATGTTGCACTGCTCATTTTGTTTATAGAATAGATTTTAGACTGTTTGGTATGAAACGTTATTGATTCTTTATAGTTTTCAGCTTGTCTGTTGAGATTGAAACAAAACATCAATGTTTGACAACTTCTTTTGATAATCCTGCCTTGCATGGTATTGTCGATGACTCTACTACAGTAAAACCTGTATTCACGGCCACCTCTATAGAGCAGCCACCTGTGTATAAAGACCATTTTTCATAACTCCAAAATGACATTTTCTATAGAAATCAACGTGGACATAAAGATCACCTGTCTATAAAGGTCATATTCCTCAGGTCCCAGAGGTGACCGTTACAGACAGGTTTCACTGGATTTGTTTATAATTAAGATTGTGTATTTTTATTGTTAGCTAAACTTCATCAGCAACTTATTGCCCTCAACGTCAGTGAAAGCGTGGCTGTTCAAAAACTCGAGGCAGCTAACAGGAAGGTAGGGACTTTGATTCCCTCTTTGTATCTTCAAATCCCAAAGAGGACACTGTGTTCTTTTGAAAGGCTGCAGTTTACCATTAGACATGTAATGGAATAGGAATCAATCTGTGAGCGAAGGAACAATGCACAGAATAAGATGCTGGCTGAAGATGCGTAGAAGCTCAAACCAGCTAGTTTTGTTGATTACTTCAAAAGGAACTTTAACCTATGAACAACGTGCTTGTCGTCAAGAGTAAAAATGTCACTTTGTATAAACAAGGGTAGCCAAATAAGCCAATGGCTTATCTGTCTCCCTTGGGGCTCTTGACAATTAAAACCATAGAAGACATTACGAGTGTGTGTGTCGCCTGGGCCAGGAGTCGAACCCGGGACTTCTGACTGAAAGCCACACATATTAGCCCCTAGACCATACCGACACTGTCGACACAACATGACAGAATGGTTTAATTTAGTCTGTGTTACTGATCAAAGAAAGCAGGGAAGTTCTTCTAGACAGTTAGCTGCTGCCAGATATTTTATGTTACTCTGATGCCCTCCAATGTGTTGTCACTCATTCTGGTAACACAGAGATGTTATTATTATACTTATTAATTCAAACTGTCTTCATAACTGCAGTTTATCAAAAGTCAAAGCCTTGCCATGAAATGGGAGCGGAAATGTGACGAGAAAGATCATGCTTTGTATCGAACAAGGATGGAGAACAGCGTCAAGACAAGATTCCTCAAGAAGACAATCCAGGTATGCCGTTTCTGACGCAAATTGTTTATTCTATTGATGTTTGATTGTTAAATAACAATTGATTTCCGATATCATTGCTCGTAGGATATGAGACGGCAATACTCGGGTTGTCTTCCGCTCCTGAAGCAAGAAAGATATTCTCGCAGCATGCAATCTTTACGGGAAAAGAACATCTATTTGGAACAAAAGCTTGAAGCGGTTTGTATATTGAATTGCCAAGTTATGTCTGTCTGTACGAATGCTGTCATCTGTGGTCCGCTATCACTATAAATCCGAAGGCATGTAAAACCACGTGAGATAGCAAGCGCAACGTGGATAAAGCATGTGAATGTGAAAAAGAACAAAAGCCATTTGAACAGTGCCCTTTTCAAATGGTTTTCACAATGTTCTAGTTCATAGTGTATGGAAAAGGCGATTATCTGCAAGTTCTGAATATTTCACACAATCTTATATAGGCTACAGCAGCTTATCGTTTATGGCATTATTTGCCCCTAGGGATAACGTTCTACACATTTCTTACATAATGTTTTAGTTGCCTTTATGCCATTTAATTTGATATTTGGTAGTACCC
This sequence comes from Calvadosia cruxmelitensis, assembly GCA_900245855.1. Taxonomy (NCBI): domain Eukaryota; kingdom Metazoa; phylum Cnidaria; class Staurozoa; order Stauromedusae; family Kishinouyeidae; genus Calvadosia; species Calvadosia cruxmelitensis. The sequence goes on along the minus strand of OFHS01002586.1, from coordinate 18,210 downwards.
TGTTTCGTCATTACAAACCCCGACTCTCCTTCAAACAAGAGCCCTTTGGATATTTTTAGTTTGAATTTTTTAGAGCGACAATGCATTCGCTGTCATTCAGTTTGTTCCTTTCACCTTTTATATAAATGGTTTATCGGGTGACCTTTACTTTATTGCAAATTGCTTTGAATTTACAGTCAAACCTGTATTAGCTGCCACCTGTGTATCAAGACCATTATTCATGTCCCCAGTATGATATTTTCTATAGCAATCAACCTGGACAGAAAGGTCACCTGTCTATCAAGGTTATTTTTCTCAGGTCCCAAAAGTGACCAATATAGACAGGTTTCACTGTAATGACGATGAAACTCTCAAAACTTACTGTTGCCAGTGAGTTATCTGGTTTCATTAGCCAGAAACTGTTCATCATTTCTTTCCATGTTCTTATTTTTGGTATGATTTTGGCTTTCTGTAGGTATCACAGCAAAGCCGAGAGATTGAGTCTTCATTGGCCAATCTGGCATTGCAAAAGCAACACATGGAGGAGCTTATTCAGACGCTCAAAGATCGGAAAGGAGCAGAAAAGGTAGCAAGTTTATTTGCAGTCTTGTCCAAACTAAAATGAATGTTTGTTTCTTTGCAGAAGATCTATTGTGTTCGAAATGTTGCAATGAAAGAGACTTTGATTTAGCTAAAGCAAATTGTATTTCTATTACCATCATCAGAAGCAAAGCTAATGTAAAACTAATGTTAGGTTTGACTTGCCACAGTCCGTAGCCAATAGATACATGTTTCAAGTCCCTCATTTCATGATTAGGCCAGATTAAACAAAATGAAGATAGACTGCACTGTACAAGGCGGACAAGGCAGTTTACATCAAAAGACTTATAGAAAAGTGAACATTTAGGGAACTTTGGGGAGAGGGACGTTTAATATATCTATGTTAAAGGAATTTATTCAACTTTTGCATGTTTCTGTATATTATTTTAGGTTGTGGAATGGCACAAGAAAGTTTCAGAGATAAGATGTGACAATGCTTCTCTGAAACGCCAGCTTGCTTACAAACAAGAAACGGTAGGTCTCCAGCATGGCAAGAGCAATACATTGAGCAGCCTGAGTTATCTGCCCTTTATTTTGTTCAACAATCTCTTGTTTCAGATCTCGCATTTCCAGCAGTTGCTTCGTCAAAGCGAACTTCATCTTGAACAAGTCGAAAAAGAATCTGAAAATGCGACCAAGGTGAGAAGAAAGTTATGGCTGATGATGAGTAGAAACGTCAAGGAGAATTAGACAGCTTTCCAACATCTTTTTTTGCACTGTCGAGTAAATCATATTTACATCTCCAAGTTGCTAAATACGTATAATTTCTTTCTGGAGGTGTTGCTGTTCCTGAACAGACATGCAGATAATAGATAGTCTGAAATGAGCTGCAACTCAAGATTGAGTTGACAGGAATAGGGATTGTTTATAAGCTGTGTACCTACAGTGAAACCTGTTTATAACAGTCACCTCTGGGACCTGAGACAAATTACCTTTATAGACAGGTTGCCTTTCTGTCCAGGTTGATTTCTATAGACAGTGTTATTTTGGGGTTATGAAAAGTGACCTTTATACACATGTGGCTACTCTATAGAGGTGGGCACTAATGCAGATTTGGGTTCAGTCAAAACTGTATTGGCGGCCACCTCAATAGATTAGCCACCTGTGTATAAAGGCCACTCTTTGTAGCCCCAAAAATTACAATTTCCTCAGGTCCCAAAGGTGGTCACCACGGGCTTCACTGTATATGTAGGTCGACAGAAAGGATGCCTTTTCCATAGTGGGACATCATTGCATGTAAATGATTTAGGGTGAAGTTGATCATTGTTTTCCAAATGTAACGCATAATCCTTTGTGTTTTATTAGTAATGACTGCTACGTGATTTCAATTTATAATTACTGTTGTGTCTTCCCAGTTCATCAACTGCTTTACAAGGCCACATGACTTTAGGGTCTGATCAATTTATCCACCGGGACAGCTCCTCAAGCGGATGCATCATTAGAGTGTTTCTTAACTATACCGTTGCTTTGTTTTTGTGGTAATGATTAGGAGCTAGATGATCGCCAGCTACTCTGGGAACAACACGAAGTGGAACTGGAACGAAGAATTTACGAGATAGAAAAGCAACAGAAAGACCTCTTGAGCGCTGCTCAGAAGGTTCGTGTTTGAATATTTATGGCTGATGGTAGCTAAAGTGGCATTTGTGATTAATAGTATGGATAAGAAAATAGTTTAGGCTTTTTAATTTCCTGTCCTCATCTGCAATATGTATTTCTTTAAAAGCTTCCTTCACGTGTTCCATCGAGAGCTCAAGTGTTTCGATTCACTTTTATAAAAATTAAGAATGTGACAATAAGATTTTGAAATATTGTCGTTCTGGGTTGCATTTCTTTGCGAATACTGTACATTTTTTGTTCTCTATCTAGTATTTGGTTTTGTTTGTAGTTTGAGGAAGCAACTGGAAGCATTCCTGACCAGTCGTTGCCTGTTGCCAATCAACTTCAACTTGCCACAGAAACCATAAAAAATCATATTCTGACAATCATCAAGACTCGAGCCGAAGCAAAGAAGCTGAGCAAGGTGCGTTATGACGTTACATATTGGAGATAATTTATCATCATCATCTTCCATTTAATTGAAAACATCAATTCCTGATGGCTAAATCAATATAGTACATAAGCTTGTGAAAAGAGTTTACATAATAGTAACTTAAGTTATGGTTAAAATCGAACAGTGCGTAACAATAAAAATTTACAAAGAACTGCATAGCAACGGCGGAAACATAGCTGTAGAGTAGATTATTTACACTTAAAATGAATGCACATCAAGTTAAAAGTTCAGATTTAAATGCTGCAAGCGATTCAGAATATACTATGCTTTTCTGTAGAATGATTGCTGATAATAGTCCTTCTTGGAATTAGAGATGATGTAGGTCTTGTCGTGATTGTGGCTCTTGAGGTTTCTTGGAGCAGGCTTTAGATACTGACTGCTCTCAATCCCGACAAGACCATGATGGATTTTATACATCATCTCTAATCTTTTTGTTTTCCTTCTCTCTTCGAGGGACATCCACTGAATTTATTAACTTACTAATTTCTTTATTTCTTTATCAATTTACTATTTATTATTATTTACTATTCATTATTATCTGACAGCATTAATTTCAATTTGAATATCCGCCCTAACTTGAAAGGGGTGGTCTTATTTCCATGCAGTTTCTCTATCATGGGCTTTGTACTTATTGTACATCCTGCAACAATTCTAGAATGAAATCAAAATCCCTTCTAATAAAACACGCTTTCTGTCAACTGTGATTCGAGTAAATAAGATTAATTAATGCCATACCATTGATAGGCATCAAGAAGCAAGCAATTTGGTCTTACGTTGTAGATTGTAGCATCGCATGTACTTGTTAACCAGTGTTTTGTAAGCCTTGTTTATGTCTGAATTATTTTACTCCTATCAATCAATCAATCAATCAACAAAGTGACACAGTTGTTACTGCTGTCAGGTGACTCTACCTGACAGTCGTTATGTGGACATTTAAAGTTATGACACTATGAATGCTATTCTTGCTAACTTGCATTAGATACCTATAAACATTTTTTAAAATCCAACACCGGTTATAAAATGCTACGTTACCATCATATTTTGTTGTATGAAGATTTTCAAACTTTGATATATGGATGGTTAGACCTTTTTAACCCTTGTCCTGCTTACAAAACTAGTTAAGTGAAGACTTGAAATCGCTTTACCGATTGCTCATTGGCTGATTGCTAGGGAATGTTGTTACTGTTGACTTGTTTCAAAAACGTATATATACGTCAATAGCAGGACATGAGTTAAGTATTGGAAGCATGAGACCAATGTCCCTATAACCTGATAGTCTTCCTGCGAATGTTGTGTAGTGTGCAAAGCAAGGTCATGTATGCCAATGATATCCTATTGATTAAGTTAATGTTGTGTTTGATCCGTAGGACTTGACAGATTCTGATTTGAAGATTAAAGAGTTGAATCAATCTCTAGTGGCTAAAGAAAAGGTCAGAACAATATTGTTATTTTCACATGGAATGTTCTACATCAAAGTGATGCTGATAGTAACATTGTAGGACCATAGATGTTGTGTATTTAGTAGTAACCATCGGCAATCACTTCGTTGACCAAGACTAGTTCAATACAGGGAAACCTGTCTATAACGGTCACCTTCGGGAACCCAGAAAAATGACCTTTATAGACACCTTTCTGTGCAGGTTGATTTCTATAGAAAGTGTCATTATGGGGTTATAAAGAGTGGCCTTTATATACAGATGGCTGCTCTATAGAGATGGCCGTTAATACAGGTTTGACTGTACTAAAGATAAGACTTGTACTAAGACTGAAAACTAATGGCCGAGGTGCTCCTAGAGAGCCAAGGGTCATAACACTCGTAGTAATTTATGTGTTTTTATAGTGCTATTTCCAAGAAATTACTCAAACGCTTTACACGGTTTATAAAATCTATATACTGTACTAGTGTTTTTCATAAAATTAACTATCTTAAAATTTAACGGTGCATTATAATAGAAAACATTAGATGTAGAGGGATAAAATGTAAGTCATTTGCCATTCATACCTGGTAGCCAGGGAGATGGAGTCGCTGTGTGAATGCTCGCCCAGTTTGATGAGGCTGGTGCTGCTGTTACAGGCTATGTCAAGTCTCACTGTTTATCATCCTACATTTCTGGACTCTTTTCAATGTTTACTACCGTAGGTAATTGGAGAGTTGCGCCTGCACCTTCCACCATCAAAGTATAACATCCTACTTGAGTCTAGAAAGATTGATATCGAACGCGAGGCTAGAGATGAGAAAGAGACTACGCTTCATGCAACAGCTGTCAGGGCAGCTGAAACAACAATAGAAAGCTTGAAGGTACGTGCCTTTGTAGTAAAGGTAGAATGCCGTAACAGTTGGGTGCAAAGCATTCCTTTTGCTATTGATGGCAGTGCTCATTTCTGATTCAAAGCACTTGAGCCAAGAAAACCACATATGGCCTTCATAGCTTCACCTGTGCAGGGATCAGCCCATCTGAGCCTGTTAAGTAATCCCCAAGCTCCTGTTACGCTTCGACGTTTCAGCGATAACCATTGTAGCTGCCAAAGCTTCCACAAAAGATGTTATGCCTGGTGAGGTTTAAACCTACGATCCTTGAATCTTTAATTTGATGCTCTCTCAAGTGAGCTATGTGCCTTTGCAACAATGACAGATATAATGTGATCATCCCGTCAGCTAGTGTTATTCCTCTACACGGTTTGTTGATAGTTTGTTTGTATGTATGGTCCACGCCGCTTAATAAAGCAATCATGGGACAGCTCTATGTTGGTTTTATAAAGCGGCTGATTTTATTGTCCATTGTTTTATTAGTTTTTATTTTTTCTTCTGTTGATCGTTGTGATGTATTTAACTGTAGTCTGTGGAAAAATGTGTTACTGTATTACGAAGAAGAAGAGAAATGGAATGTTTCCATAGTATTACTGTTCAAACAACAAGAATTATGTATTAAATAGTGTCCACTATATTGCCGTTGATTAGAGCTGGATCCAAAGTGTTTGTTGATGATTCATCAACTGTTTGCCTGCAATTAACCGTTCTGTGGCACCATTGTTCCATCAACAGTAAAAGCAATTTGCTTATAACCTCAATCTCAGGAAGCCTTTGGCCATGTAGGCGGCAATAATGTCCGCTGATTGTTTACTAACAAATGCACACTATGACGGAAGTAAATAAATTAATATATAATTACAATAAATCAAAAAAGGAACAGAACAATGGAAGAAGATGACACAAAGACCAATAGACCATTTTCACAAGCTTTCATTTTGGAAAAAGCAAGTGCATTATGGGGAAGGTTGATGTCTCTGATTTCGGAATACGGAGAAAATTGGATTTGATACTGATGCAGACTTCTTCAAGCTGCGCTAGTTTGCTTAATTAAATGATTCTCGTTAATAGTCTGGGTCAGAAACCAAGCTTTTTTGCTACTTCAGGCACTCAACTTGCCCCACAATGCATTGGTTTTTCCCATAATGAAAGCTTGTGAAAAAGGTCTATTGTCTTATTTCAATTGACGTAATATTGATTAGTTGTTTAATCGCTTTTTCAAGCCGTTCAATTGATGTTCAGAAATCCACTCTCTGTCCAGCTCTACCTCAATAAGCGGACTCCAAGTGATCGGCTTCTAGCATGGGGCATAACATGAAGTTGTCCCAAGAGATTTTGTCATCAATGCATGCTGTGTCAAAGTTCAGTAGGTGACCTCTCATAGCAGTCTTAAAAGGTGTATGACTGCTGTGATTCTGTCTATGACTTCGTGGCTCAGTATTTAGAGTGATTCAGTTGCTCCATGGAACAGTCGTTGCACAGCCACGGTAGACATTCACCTCTGAGGTTGTGAATTTGAATGGTGTTGGTGACAGAATCGCCAGATGTGAAAAAACATCTCCCCATGGCGCTCATGTGAAAGAGGGGTTTCCGAATTGCCTTTCCTGTGCCTTGCAGGGGTTTTCTTCTTGAGTAATTCAATTTTCCTCATTCTCCCAAAAATACTGTTATGTGTATAATATTTGATTGCACCCCGGGCTAAAAAGTTCTAAAAGCTTGCCTGGAAGTATATAAATCAAACAAAGAAACAAACAATGGTTTGTCTATCGAGATGAACATAAATGAAAATGTGATTAATTGACTATGGTTTGTTGCTGTGAATTACCGGTATATTTCCCACTGTCTTATTTCCTCACATCAGATGATGTTGAACAAGAAGGATGACACAATCGCCAAATATGAGACAATGTTGAACGACATAAGAAAGGTAAGTGATGCTGCAGCTGCCATGTGTGATGTAATGCTCCCCCTTAGATTGTATTGCATGGTGTTGTTATTGTAGCGACTGATGCTTGGTCGGTGTGAACTTGATGTTGTAATTGTGTAGCCACGTGATTGTAAGAATATGTAACTGTGTCATCTTGAAGCCAACCTCTATCGCCTGTACCTTGTCGTTTTGACAACTCCGTTTGTTCTGTCTTGTATGGTGTGTCTCGTGACATAGAGATTTGGCATCCACGACCATAGTAACTCCTTAGAATTCTGCCATCTCTACCTGTCGTGGACCAGCAACTTATCAATCAATTATATATAATCTTTGAAAGAAGCGTGTTCTTTAATTATTTTGTGATGTTCATGCTCAAGAGAAAGATACAATGAAGCCTGTCTATAATGGTCACCTTTGGGACCTGAGAAAAATGGCCTTTATAGACAGGTGGCCTTCTGTGGCCTTCATACGCAGGTGGCCTCGCGATGGAGGTACCTGTTAATACATGTTTGATTGTAGTAAAATATAAAGTACTCGTCACCACTTCAACCTATCTATAGAGACCACAAGATAGAGATACATTGAGCCTTAATGGGCAGCAGGTGCTGGATGATTGTATATATTGTTGAAGGACAGTATCACAGTTGGTCCCATTGTTTGCTTTATGGGGAGATTTCTGCTTGAGAGCTGATAGCTTCTCCGGCATGTCTTTAACCAATGATCAATTTATCATATCGATAGACAACACAAATGAGGCCTGGGCATGTCTCTGTGTAGACAGTTACTCTACAAAAGCCACGACTGCAGTGATTTGTGGGTATTCAAGATGACCTTTTTTGTAGGAGACAAACACACAAGTTGAAGCTCACAAGAAAGAAATCAAACTGCTTCAAGATCGTGTTAAGGTTGAGGTGGCTGAGCAGCTGAGAAAAGTCAAACAGATGCACCTTGTGAGTCTGGATTTTGCTTTGTACTATTTGTCATGTCCTGTCTTACTTAATACTACAGTGAAACCTGTCTATAGTCGCCACTTTTGGGACCAGAGGAAAATGACCTTTATATACAGGTGACCTTTCTGTCCAAGTTGATTTCTATGGGAAGTGTCAGTTGGGGTTGCGAAGAGTGGCCTTTATACACAGGTGTCTGCCCTATAGAGGTAACCGCTGATACATATTTGACTGCACTACTAATGCCATTTGACATGAGTTTCAACTACATCGTCCGATTATTAATACAACTATTTGCATCTTGCCACACTCTTCGCCCTTGTGGACCGGTCCCGTACTGCCGTGGTTACACCTGACATGTCAAGCCACACCAACCTCCTCTGTCTGTTGGATGTAGCTTGCATGAAAGGATCTTCCACGTCACCGAAGGTCCATATACTGGTTTTATCATACAGTATAACCTCGTTAATCATTGTGATTTTGCAGCCGCAATTCTTAATAATAGATGGGTCGTGATATTAAGCGGGTACAAATAGTTGATTTTGCAGAAGTTGGTTCTCAAACGATATTAAGTGGGTTGTGACATTAACTGAGGGCCAGACTGGAATCTTTGTATTTGCACGGCGTAGAAAAATTGTTGAAATATCTTGCATGTTTGGCCTCTCGTTGATATGACTAAGTCTGTACAGCCGCGGATATAAGCTTGAATAGCAAAGTTACAGTAAGGACTTTACAGACTGAGCCTGTTTCTGTGATGAAAATGTCTGCAGCTGAGCGTTATTCTCAGAATCTGCGCGGCTGCAGATTCAGCAGGCCAGATTTGCGCGGCGAAGTTCTCCGCCGCACAGTGCATACATTCCAGTCAGGACCAAGGAGATACTAACAGGATTATACTGGACATGATTATGTTCTTGTACAGCTTTTATCCTCTGTTGTTTTTATTGTGGTCTGTTAGGATTATGTCAACGAACCGCAACCTTTGACCCTTGGCAGTAAACAGGTAACATATCGACGTATATTTAATTGTTGCTTCTTGTATTGTCCAGTTGCTGTTTTCTGTTTGTGTCGTACAACTGATTTCTATGCACTGTTTGTATATCAGGAGTCCCTTAATGGTCAATTTGTAAGGCCCAATCACATTTGTTTAGATACCAACAATAACAAACATTTATGTGTCGCTATGTGGTTTTACTCAGCTTGTAAATCCTGTTGCATTTTACATAAATAGGCAATATTATCTCCTATAAAGCTACACCTAGCAATGGTATCAAGCTAGAACATACATGATTATTGCAAAGTCAAACCCGCACATTTTTAACCCTCGCACCAGTAAGGCAGCGTTTAGATTGTACACAAGCAAGCTTGATCTTTGTGAATCGTTTTTATAAATAGTTGTATATTATAGCAGTGGTAAGAGCCAGTTTTAGATAATGATTTTCTTAATTTTTTGTTTTTCATTTTTACTGATTATTTAAACACTCGGGATTCTGTAAAACGTACCTTTAATGGTAACTGTTGCATGCTCTATTATTCAAACGCACAGTAGAATACGAGTTTTTGAAACGAATAAAATATATACATACATACAATGTATGCCATGCATCTGCTAATTTCACAGAGCAGTGGTTTGATAAATAGTGTCTATTTTTCAGCTTGCCAAATTGCATGAATTAGAAGATGTCGTGAAAGAACAAGATCTTGCCATGTCCAACCTTTCCACAAAACTTGCAGAGGCCAAAAAGGAAACTCAGAAGATGAAACGAGCTGCGGAGGTTGCCATCAAGCAAAAAGATAAAGAGATCGCAAGGTCAGTGCTGTTTTGTTCGCTTGCCCACCTACCAGGAACCAACTCTAGAGCTCATCTGTAGTGATGAGTTTCATTGTTTTCTAATTTTTTTAAATATTGAATTGTTTTATTAAAACATTACAAGTTCAGAAATAAATAAATAAAACTTAATCTAACATTCGAAGCAAATCATCAGCTTTCAGATAAGTGAACCTCCAAATTAAATGGAACATAAACCTCTACATTGATAAGAATACCAGACCCTGTCATAGTAGCAAGATGACTGGGTCAGCATTGGTGACCTTGCGTCAAAGTGTCACTCTACTTGACATTTCCATGATCCTTGTCATCCTGAAGCAAAAGCCGCTGCTACGCGGCGTCATCGTAGTGCGTCGGTTGTAATGTCGTATATTTATTTTGTAATGGTTTTCTGGCATTGTGCTGTTCTCTGTAAGTACAGTAGTTATCGTTTAATAAAATAGTGGTTACTAAAACCAACCACTTTATAAAAAAACCAAGTAATTCTGGTCCCAACTCCCAAAGTGGTTTTGTTAAACTGCAACAACTCTAAGTAAAGCTGAGAAACATCTGTTGAGAAATGTCTGTTGCTTGTGCTGCTTGGAGTAGGGTCTTTTTGTTGAAGAGGGGAAAATTGTTCATGTAACTACCAGGTCGTCATTTCATGGCAGCAGCAGCATGAACCATATCTCTGTTGTCAGTGTCAGGCTATATCATCAATTTGTCATTATTGTCTGACGTATCAGTCAGAAACGTATTTGTACCAGGCCTGATTATCAGACATTTTAAAGTCGATACGATGTTGCTTAAGTAGTTGCATGCATCTAAATGCTTGCATTTCAGTGCGGCCGAATCTCACAAGGAATCGATCGAGGCGTACGAGACAAATCTACACCATGCACGGAAATTGACTGCTGAGTTTCAAGAAGAGGTAAGCACCATTAGCGCTCGTTGATGCCAGCATGAAACATGTTTTGAAGGCGGTGCTATGATATTTGTAAAACTCAAAGAATATATTTGAACAGTGCTGGTATTTGAACACGCATCCCCTGGCTACAGAGTGAAGTTTCTTACCCGTTAGACCATTAGCTCTTATGAACAAGCTACGTAAATTCTTTTTTATACTTAGACTCCCATTTCTGCTAATAAATTCCTCCTTCTGCAATTGCTGAAGTGACCTTTTATTTTTCAATGGAAAACCCGGAAACTGGATTGGACAATAATTTATAATTGGTGGAGTTATGTTTATCCATGTGAGAGCCGCTAAGGATGTTTACCAGCATCAGGGTATTTCACAATTTCTTAATCTAAAACGTGTTGTCAAATCTGGGTTTATGATTTATTCGCATTGGAAAGATCGATGTCAAACAGCGATATACTTTGTTGCTTGTCAGAAAACTTGACATGTTTTCTTTGTAGGTGACAGCATTAAATGAAGCATTAGACGCAGCCAAGATTGCTAACGAGACTGCTCCAAGCAGGACCATGAAGAATCTGGTAGAGAGACTTCGCAATCAGCTCAGCATCAAAGACAAGCAACAAAAAGTAAGCATGTGATTGGAAGATGACCTCTTAATTGGGCTGATACATTAAAATGCGAAATTGACCTGGATTTTGTTAATTGTGATTGACTTCTCTTCTGTGTGTGGCAGTCTCATCAAGAATTTACGTCAGCACTCAGACGGTCAATCAGCACTCTCCGTCAATCTCTATAAATGTCTTGTATTTCGTATCATCATTATCTTGCAATCTGGTAGCAGTCCTTCAGACGGACTGGCTACCCTCAGTCATATCTATCACAATTATATACTGAACTCCATCATACACTCACCTGTTCTTCGATTCACACCTGCAAAGCAACACAACCTCACAACTTACATGTGCCTATGAAAGGCGTGTCCAATTAGCGTTATACATGCAAGTTCTTGTGGGCTGCCCTTCTCGCACAGACAATAGCCTGCTTTCATGGAACACTTACCCCAATGATAAAATGTGGTAGATTTCTTATGCAGATATGCTGTCCAAGTCCAAGCGATATCATCCGTGAAGATTTTCAGTTTCTGATGAAACGTAATAGCTACACAATCCCTTTAACAACATTTTTGTGATGATTTGATGTTTCTGTTGTCAGTCGTTGAGTCAAGCATTGCTCCAGCTACGGGCGGATATGGTCAATGTCACGCAAGAGAATGTAGAGGTAAGATATCTTGCTTAAACTCATTTGCCCGAGATAAGCATGGCGCTTGGTCGGTGGGAGGTATGCGGCATGCACTGCTAGCATTGAAATACTGTCACCACCAAACTACTGCCAAGCACTGTCACATTGTTCTTATGTAGCTACGTTAAAAGTTCTTATTTTCTTCTTGTCATTTGCCCTAATCTCATCTACTTTTTAATACAAGATTTATGACTGAGTAAGAAAACTGACATTTTATAATGCTGTACGTCATAGTTTGAATTTCTGGTAAAAAGTCAGGTTGACTCTGCTGGAAAGTTTCTGTTGGTGTTTTTTCTAATTTATTCTTTGAATTGCTCCTGTGTGACACCACCATGCAGATAATGGAGTGGCATTGGAAATTGATTCCGTTTACTGCCAACTCGTTAGTTAGTCATGTTTTGTACATCTTGAAGAATGCAAATGTGGAAAAATCTCAATATTAAATCACAGTACCCATGGAATTTGTTGAAGTACCTGCACATATAGTTTAATGTTAGTTCTCATTAATGTGATGTGAAAATACAGTTAAGCTCTGTTATAGCTCTGTTATATATTTAAAATACGGTAAAGTTTGTGCCACGGTACATGTCAACGCTTTAGAACATTGATAGCTTCAACACTCTATAATTTTTGCATTATTATCTGTTGTTCGATAATTAATTCAAAAATGAGCTTGTGTTTACTCGTGATTGCTGTCATAACCAGACGTTTACATGTAGCCTGTTGTACTGATAGCTATATCCCACTCTGCGTTGCCAAGACATGCCGCTCGCTATCATACCAGACAACCAAGTGAGCTATTCAAGTTTGGTGAGTGCAACCAAGTGCAACTGATGCGAGCACGTTATCTGGTTGCACGTGAAAACATTGCCAGGATGTGAATGCAGAATTTGTGAAAATAGTGATTGCTGTATGAAAATAGAAGATCATTGCATATTTATTCGCTTTGAGTGAATATTATTATCTATTTTCAGATCAACGCATTGAAGTCTGAAGAGATGACAAGTGTCCAGGCGTTGATTGATAAGAAGACTGGCTCGTTGAAGGCAACTTGTCATTTACACTTTCCAATAAGCTTATATTATTATTTTTATACTAAACAGTATGCTTACTAATTTCAATGGCTATTAAAAAATAGCTATTCAATAAACTACTCTAAGCCTTGGAATCTGTTTTGGTAGGCAGCTTGTTTATTAAGTGATGTGTTTATTGCTACGGAGATTTGTGAACATTTGTTTTTGAACTCTGAACTTTTGTGAGCATGTAATTATTTTGTGGTGAGTTTGCTAGTTTTATAGATTGGTTTGTGTGGGTTTGTATTCTAGACAATCTCTTTAGTTGTAGCAACTGTTTTTCGTAGATTGGATAAGGACTGTGTATACTGTATAGATTATGTACCCTAGGGTGGTTAAAAAAAAACGAAGTTTCAAAAAGTCATGGTCCCCAGGCGGAAAACGATGTTACACAGTCCCAATCTGCGTTTCCCAAAATATTTTCACCGTGCGATAAAGAAAAGTACCTCCCTCAGTCATAATTGTGATCCCGTATAAAGTATATGGGTTTTAGATGTCAAAACATAAATTCCAATACAAGCGCGATTTACGATCATTTGTAATGGGAAATTTCACAAACAGAAAACACAGATCTACGGGCAATTCTATGGAAATTTCAAATATATTATTCTTTTAATTGTATGTCAAACGAATCTACCTCTAAATAAGCGTTTTGCGAAGAGCGTTGAGGTGTGATTCTCACTGCGACTACTTGTAAATCGAGCTGAGTCAAACCTTTGTAGTCGCCGCTCGCGAGTCAATCGAGTCAATCAGTGTGCTATGGGTCAAGGAGTGGGAAAGGATCCTTCCCTCTATTCCTTTGTGATACAGAAAAGGCTTTGAAAACTGTTATTGTGTACAGCCAAACCTGTATCAGTGGTCACCTCTATAGAGCAGCCACTTGTGTAGAAAAACCCACTCTTCATAACCTCAATATAACAATTTCTGTAGAAATAAATCTGGACAAAAAGGCCACATGTCTATAAAGGTCATTTTCCTCAGGTCCCAAAGGTGACCATTATAGACAGGCATCACTGTATTTGTAAATAGCTTGCTGTTATGCCTACACATGCAACATGGATCTCCATTGTCTGTTTACAGAAAGACATTGCAACTCTTGAAGCAAAGCTTGCAAGTACGAGGCATGAGCTCCAAGCAGATCGTGACAGCTTCAAAGCAGAAATTGCCTTAAAGCAGAAGGTGAGAAACACAATCACTGCTCGTAAAATATCAGCCGCAGCCAAGGGTGTCCTTGAACACTATCTTCTGATGAGTATAGGTCACGTCCTGGTATTATTCACACCCCTTATCTTATGGTGTATTCTAGAACCGCATGAAATGGTTTTTCATTCTCTGGGGTTTTAAACGCAGCATTTTGTTTCTTTGTAGGGTATCCAGGAGAAGGAAGCTGCAGTTTTCCATCTTGGCGAGAAACTAAGAGAGCATGAACAAATCAAAAGTGTTATGGACCGTCTCAGGGCCGAGAACAAGAAGGTAAATTGCAATTGAGCACATAAAAAAAACATTGGTTTAACTGATTAATCGGTCGGCTATAGGTTGCAATCAGCAAAAATATTAATCTGTAAATATAATGGGCAAATTCGATTCATCTCTATGACTTACATCAAGTTTTACAAACTACCTAGATCGAATTGCTACACATGTGGTGTAACAACTTGAAAGAATCTAGACTCAAGCTCGTCGGTATCATGTACTCTCTGAATAATGAAGGCTGATTGTTGTTTCTTCTAGCTGAAGGATTCTCAACGTGAAGGACCTGTTCGTTTAGAGCAGCAAGAAAAACAAGCAAGGCCAATGTCAGCTGGTCAACGACAAGGAGAAAAGGTCTTGTAGCTTTCTAATGAAATAAAAATCTCTCCTCAAGGGACTTGAATCAACGAATACCATTTTGAAACCATAGTTAGCAAGACCTAACCACAAACTCTTCACAACATCAAGGCCTAGAGCTTCCGCAACAAACATTAGCGAAGCAACCGTATGACAACACAAACAAGCCACAAAGTACCCTGATGGAAAACATGTATGTTACGCCGGATTAATCCGGCGTGGAGTCAGCCTACGCCAAAACAAATTTGGCATACGTCCTCCTAAAATTTGTAAATTTGAGTAGTTGGCGTACTTTTCCTTATTGAGTTGAGGCCTTGGTTGGGACTATAAGCAATCCAAAAATTTTTGGCGTACAAGTGTTTTCAAGTTTGGCGTAAAATCCGGCGTACGATTTACGAGTTTTCCATACGGGACACAGTAGAAACATTGCAAAGAACGCTTAAAATTGGCAATGAGAAGAAACAACCAACCTAATGATAGATGTACTGACTGTCTTATAAATTCTCTGACTGGAACACTGTGATGACAAACTACTTTGAGAGCCCAGGATTGCCATGCTTTGCTTTTTATCATTCCAATTTAAATATAAGTTGTGTTTTCAGCAATTCTGGTCAAGTTTTAACTTTCAGTGATTTCCTGGCGTCTTTCATTTTTATATATTTTATAAAATGAACGCTGATAAAAGCACATTGCAGTCTGCTTTTGAATGTTTGTTTATCTGACGGCATTTCAGGTGCAAGGAGAGGTAATAAAATGGGAAGAAAGCAAAAAATGGCAAAAGAAAGTTGAAACATTACGCGAGCGACTGAAAGAAAAGACTACGCAATGCCAAAAATTGGAGAAAAGCAACGAAATGATGAAAGATATAATTGGGAGATTAGAAAAGGATAAATTAGCAATGCAATCACGTTCGAAAGGGTAAGGGACGAGGGAGCATTCCATGGAATGCTTTTGTTTTAACTCTGATAGATTTTGGGGAACACGGTAGACTTCACCTCCCTTTGAATGAGGTATAATAAACTGATAGACTGATGCAGCTGTCAGTTTGCAATTGTGTAGAGCCGTTTGTAGCTCATTTCATGTTTACTTCACTCCACTCCGACATTCCTTAAGCACCACAGTCCATGGCGTGGTCATGTGCTACGTATACATACTGATCGCCTACCGACAAGCTCTGCTGGCGGGAAAATGTGCTGGTTAGAAACTGCCACTAGTGGGTGTCAAGAAGACCTGGCGCCAACATGTTGGGGAGTCACTCAAGCTAATTCTGTGCAGGTCGAGAACCGGTCTGACTACGTGGCATGACAGATGGCCGACCATATGTGCACTGTTGATGCAGTCAACCGAGAACAACGGGAGGAAGCAGCGAGAGAACTACCATACCACGCGGGATGGGCTTTTAGGCTTTGCGTTAACCTAACCTAAGCATGTTTTATTCACCAGAAATCGATCTAACGAAGACAGCGCTCCGTTGCGTTTAGCAACATACAATGAAGATCTTGTTCCTGTTCTCAAAGGTCGAATATTTGAACTGGAGAACGAGGTAAGCAGAAAGACGTCAAGGATTCAATACTCTTTTTATTCGATGCTAAAACTACCAAACTATTGACGTTATTTTCAGCAGTGGCCCATCAATTGTCATTTACAAGTTATTAAAAGAGAGAAAGATTGTAACAACTCGGAAATATAACAACATCATCCAAAACTGTAGCAAAAGGAGACTTAAATATTTACTTTGAAGTGAGCAATTTTAACTGGTATCCAGCCACCTTTGTTTCGTGTCCATTGTTGGCTGTAACTTTACAATGAGCAGTGTTTCTCAATGAAGGAGTCAATTAGTTGCAACACTGTGTGCTGCTGTATGAAAACTGGCGACACTTGATTATTATTTCTTTGATATAGAATGCTGTGGACCAATGCTAGCTCCCTACAAAGGCTACAATGCTGGCCCACCTTGAAGTTGCTCGTTTATGTAATTGCAAACTGCTTAACAGATATCAAGAAATCCTACTATGCATACTGCCTGTGGGCTGTGGTAGACGTCCATGGAAAATGTCTTATTTGGTGTTCGATGTCGGGTTTTTATTTCAGAACAACGATCTCCTTAGGAAATCAAAATTTGGTGCCAACAATGAAGCTTTTGTGGTTAGTGTTTTGTTGTCTTTCCTCTACTTTTGTAACCTATTTTCTTCTATAAGTAATTATTCTTGTTTCTATATGAGCTGTTTAACATTTCTTGCAAAGTTGTTTTGTTCCATTCCTGTTGGAGGATGTGTACAGTAGCGGTAGCGGATCAGTTAACGGCTGTTTGGATTTTTGCGAATTCTCTTCTATGCTGGATGAATTTGTCTGCATGAGGTTGACACATTATTTTTCTAGGACTTGAAAATACAAAATGAAGAGCTCGAGGAGAACCTTCGTCTCATCGCAGAGAGTGTAAGCTGATACAGAGTCCGCATTGTTACAAAATATGTGTTTCGTGCTTGATGTCACGTTTCCATAGCAGCAAGCAAAATGGACACTGCAGCACAATTTCTATATATAATATTTTAATCGGTAGCAACAAGGTATGCAATTTGCAAGGCAGAACCAATGTTTTTAAGCTGTTTGAACAGCTTGAAAACTTAATTTCAAGCTATTTGGACCATGTAGTAGCCGATGTGCTTTTTGCAACATCAAATTAGTATATTGCTCTTAAAATTCCTGCTAAATTGTTGTTTCCATTTTATTTAAATGCTAATTTTTATCTTAGAATTTCTCTGACGACCCGGAAGCTCTCATTTCCTTGGAGAATACATTTCGCAAGCAATCGGTGGATACGAAACGAGTATGCTATTTTGTTTTTCAATTTATATGTTGTTATTTTGACTATTTATTGTCTAATTTTGGCTATCTATGAAGTATAATATGCTTAGCAGTGTTTTGTTCTGTGAGATCTGTTTCATCAAAACTGTAGAAAACAGAATTTGAAAATCTTGCCAGCTATAATCTCTTTTTGAACATTTTCCTGTTGATTTTGTTTCTTACCCGCTTATTTCATACTTTGCTGTTAAAATACCTACAAATGATGGTGAAGATGTTTGTTTGTTTCTCATCATCATCATCATCATCTTCCATTTAATTGAAAACATCAATTCCTGATGGCTAAATCAATATAATACATAAGCTTGTGAAAAGAGTTTACATAATGGTAACTTAAGTTATGGTTAAAATCGAACGGTGCGTAACAATAAAAATTTAACCTTGCGATTGCAACACTGTTTTAGTTTTCCTTTTAGTTTTTTTCTAATGCTTTATTTTATTCTGTTTTATTCTGTTCCTTTTCCCATCATTTTGATAATGGTGAAGATCTTTTGCGCAAAACGGAAAGTGTCTGTTCTACGTTGCACTGCTATAGTTTATAAAATACAATTTTTGACTCACGGTTACTATGGTAACGTGACGTCTATGCTATGAGAGGGGGAAAACGGAGTGTTT